>OZ024864.1:1436400-1528900 GCA_964017155.1 Oasisia sp. SBJ-2009 | reverse complement strand
AGGGTAGCCTCTGCGCCCAGCGGCTAGATGTTCTGTGGCACAGTGAGGGATGCCAACTATAAGTCTTGTTGAATGTTGTACATCATAGTGAGCATGGCTGTGTGTCTGTGGTGTTCTAAGGACTGCAATTTCAATTGTTGGATTATTTCAATCGGAATACTGTGGCGCCGCCATCTTGATGGGCTGGTTGCCGAGCGTACTAATTGTGCAAGTTATTTTAATCTAAATTGCGTATATTTTATTTTACGATTAGGTGTGTTATATTTATATCTACTTTAATATAGCTCGTGTTTGTTTTGTTCGTATAAAATACGCTTTTGTTTTAGTTGAGTTGGGGGATCTGGGTTTCGCGCGTTTTAGTTGTTGTATACATCTGCGCCATCTTGAGGCATCGGTTACCGATACAAGATACAAGGAGCTTTTTTTAACGTCGGTTTACATGCGAATTTAATAACTTTAGTTCATCTGAACTATTTTCCGACAAACAAATGTAAAGCAACAAGACATAACACGTAAGAAACACACAAAGTATTTAACGTTAAAGCACTAAAAGGTATACAATAAAATACGGGTAATATGAGTAAAATTAAATAAATTCATGCATGGACATGGAAGGCCGCATGTCAACGTACACCACACCGGAGTGGAAGGCCGCATGTCAACGTACACCACACTGGAGTGGAAGGCCACATGTCAACGTACACCACACCGGAGTGGAAGGCCACATGTCAACGTACACCACACTGGAGTGGACGGCCACATGTCAACGTACACCACACCGGAATGGAAGGCCACATGTCAACGTACACCACACCGGAATGGAAGGCCACATGTCAACGTACACCACACCGGAGCGGAAGGCCACATGTCAACGTACACCACACCGGAGCGGAAGGCCACATGTCAACGTACACCACACCGGAGTGGAAGGCCACATGTCAACGTACAGGTGTTGGGTGGTTTCTAGCCCCCACGTTTATTTTGCTTAGATAGCTAGTTGTTTAGATAATTTCTTGTGCAATCCCACATTTATGTTTCTTATGGGATTTGCTTTATTTATCTAAGCCAACGGCAATGCCCATCGTTTTGTTTACTTTGTCATTTCTCTTTGTTTGTGTAATTAAAGGCATTGCCATTTTCCACCAATTTAGCGTGTGTTCTTTCTCGCTATCTCGCGCTCCATAAACTGAGCAAAGCACAGCAGGCTCCCTTTACTTCTTTTTAGCTTGGTGCCAGTGAGCAAAAATATTTGTATGTGAAATGAGTACATAGGCAAGCATGCTAGTAGATTCAATGCTATGATGCAGTGTAATGACGCGTATTAGGCAGATTGTAGATGGCGTAGTGATTTGTAGTCATGTTTTCTTACATGACCCTGCGGATGCAGAAAAACATGCTAAATGTTGTCAATATTGATGGGCAATGCACATGCTTGCATGCATTTTAGAAGAGCCTGAGATACATGGTTTTGATGAAACATGACTGCAGTAACTGTGTAGAAAATAAAACATTTTCTCATGTACAGTTTCTTTATATTCTGACAAAACGTTAACATGGCCGCCAATGGGAAACTAACAGTAACAGCCTCAAGCAACTAAACGGAACTCGACTGTGTCGCCATCTTTCGGAAATGTTTCGAGATAACTTCTACTCGGGGAATCCCTCATGTATTCTTAGGTCTTATGACGTCACAACATTCGGGCCGCTTCTGGTAGTTTCCACGTACGTGTCAATACCACAACGTGCCAACTCAAAACATGATGAAATACTTTACCTATAGTAATGTTGAATAGATGACTTGACTGAATTAATCCTGGCGTGTATAGTAAAAACGCTCGTTGGACTAAATGTTATCAGGACTTTACAGAAACAACTTAAGGTGAGGCATGATTGAGCAGCGTTAAGTTGTTTTGCATGTTTTATCGCTCACACGATTCGTGCAACCACTAAGTCTAAGACTAACTCGACAGTTGACGCTGAGCTTGAGGTCTGGTTGTTTCCATCACTTTGCTTGTTTCTGTTAACTGATTAGTTTGTATTGTGGTTAAAGCGTTATGATCTTATGAGGTTTTAATTAACGAGTCAGTTTTTATAAGAACGTTGTCGTTGATAGGGTGGTCGGACCAAATTTTTCTTACGAAACAAAAAATAAACAAAAAATGTTCCCTGATAGTAGTTACTATAAGAAGTATAACGGTAGTTGTTTCATGTATTTATGTGAAATATTAAGCAAACTACAGGTGTTTAAAGTTAGAGATTTCATGACATTTTCTGACGGTTTGCTAATAATGTGTAATTTTGCTTATAAACCACACACATTTATTTTTTTCTATTTTCGCCTGGTCATAATCACTAATTGAAGTGTATCTGTGCTTGTTTCATGTATGTAGATGAAATATTAAGGAAACTGCAATTTTATGAAATTTCAAATTAAAAATAATTCCGCCAATTTTCTGACAGATTTAATCTTGCCAATAAATCTTTAGCATTGCTTTAATTTTTTCTTCTGATAATAGTAATTAATTAAAATGAAATGGTGCTGCCTTCAATAACATAGATTAAATATTAATGAAACTGCAATTTCATTTAAAAATTGTTTTATTTTTTCTGAATATTCTCCTATTTTATTTTATACCTAAATCACAAGAAGATATCTTTTTATTATACTGATTTTTGTGTAAACTATGATAAAGGGCAATACATACCTATTTTAACTTCAATTAATATATATATATATATATATATATATATATATATATATATATATATATATATATATATATAAAGTATCATAATTTTTCAACAATAGGTTGTACAAATTACATATATTCTCAAAACTAAATAATAATTCATGTAAAACTGTCAACAAAGAATACCCCAGTAACGACATACAAAAGTCACGTATAATATAATTTTATAAACATTAATGATAAATTATCCATTTTAATAAAAAATTGTATATTTAATGTAGCCTAACCAACACACAAAAGTATGAATAGTATGCTAAAAAAGGGAAATAATACAATAATACCAATAAACAAACTAATGTAAATTAGCTACATTAAACATGGCACTACTTAATTAGTTTAAACAGTTACATGTGCAAGCATAAGACACTTGCTAACTATTTATAATAGTATTAATCAAAAACACCCGCTATCGATCACGTCGATATCAGAGTGCTTTGCATACCACAATGCATCGCGCGCACGGGGAATAAGGCAAAATGGCGATGTCTTTTGAGACAGGGGCTCCATAAACGGACTTTGTGGCAAAATGCGCTATCAATTAGTAAGCCATCACTGTAATCATATTATCGTCCACACAATTCTTTACACTTCTGCGTATGAAGCAAGTTGAAGCAACCAAAATAAATAGTCACAAAACATCGTTAAACATAGGCCATTTTAACTGACTAATTACTACAACTTTTTATCGACGGATTATCATGATATTTATACGATCACGTTCATTTATCTTTCTTTTTAAATTTCAACTTTTCAAAATGGCCGTACTCATTACCATAATCTCGCAAACAATTTTTGAAGAAGAGGCCTGTCGACGTCATCCAATATGGCCGCGGACGTAAACAATGAAAACCGAAATACGACACCGAGAGGGAAAAAATCATTAACACCTTTTAAACACCGCCAAAAAATCAGTTATCAGCGCAGAATCATAGACTAACATTATAACAACATAAGAAAAATTATACAAGAACTGGTATGTTGCGTGATAATAAATTACGGCGACTAAACCCGGACCCCTGTCTCCCCATGTTGTCAGAAGGGGCGGCAAATTGGTCTGACCTCCCTATCGTTGACGCCACGCCGACGTTTCTATTTAGTAACTATATATAAGTTACTCTAGTCTAAGACTAAGACTAAGACTAGTCTAAGTAGTAATTAAGTGAAGGTTGTCACTGCCAGGGCCAGGGACTGCCAGGGTGCTTATCGTTCTTTTACGACGTCCCAAACTGAGACGAGGCTGACATTAACGGGATTATCTGATTCACGAGGTGTGCATACTGCACAGTCGTCAGTGTTGAGAGCCAGGTTTTTACACCAAATATACCATGTGCCTGCCCTGGTAATCTTATACTTAACTGGCCTAAATTATTACGGCCTTTTGTCTTGAAGGGCTTTTGAAACCGTTTTTTCACGTTATATCGATGTGTATGTGTTCGCAATGTGATTCTACATCACTTCCGGTACAAAGAAGTCTGATTTAATTGCTTTAATTAGTGATTTAGGACAATACCGCCTGCCCTAGCTAACCACGACACCGTCGATCTACACTCTATATACTCAGCAAACAACGACTCGTGATTTCACATGTTCTGTAAGTGAATTCACAAGTTCGACTGGCTCAATTCATGTGAAATTCACTGGATTCTGTGAACAACTTTGGTGTGTCAACACGTGTTTACCGTGAAATCACAAGTTTTTCATGCGATGACACGTACCAGTGAAACTGTACCAGTTCTGACCCAGTTCGACTCATGTCAAACTCGTTCAAAACTTGTGACAACAGGCAGAACACGTGTATTCACGTGAATACACTGGTGCCAACTGGTTCAGAAATGGTTCCTTGTTTGCTGGGTAACACTGACACTGTCTTTGCCTCTCGAATGATTCGGATCACAATAAGTCAGTGGTCAGTGGATTCAGTTTTGGGCACTAGTGCCCATAACATGTTCAGTCAATATCTGCAAGTGGTCAGTTGTAACCTGCTTGCTATCGCATGGGCCAAATCAATGTTTTCTGAAGCAGAGCCAGGCGAACTGTACTAGTGTCTATAATCATCTGTCCTACTTCTGTTGTGAAATGCATGGAATACGTATCCTCTAATGTCACAATCAGATGTTTTATCTGCACTTAAATGTTCTTTAGTTTCAATATATTTTGAACACCTATCAGCTTTCTGTCAATTTTATCTTGTCCAAGATTCTCTTTCTTGACAGCTCTGATGTCACGCATCACCCCAATCCCAGTGTAGCTGTAAATAGCAGTTGGATCAACACACCAAGATTTGCTTGATCAAGCCTCAAAGCATCAAGCAAATCTGACTTTTGTGACCTTAATTGCAATGAACTGTTTCAACATGGCTGGCCGACTGAAGACTCATCTTAGCAAATGTGTGATTGAACAGGTAAAGTTGGAGAAGAACCTTGCAGTCTTGCAATGGGATTGCTAATTCTGCCTTCAAATTCTGCATCGATCGAAAGGAAACAGTAACATTAGAACAGATTGATAATTGATCAACTCTTCTGTGGGCATTAGTATAATAAAGTTTGATGATAAATGCAATGTATGCCTTGTGTCGTTTTTCCAGTGTTTCAGTGACGTTCATAAACAACCAGTACATATGTATATTTACACATGTATCATTATGGTGATGGTACAGTAACTTGTATTGCAGACATGGTTAAAATGTAATCCTTTTAGGAGTTTTTCCCGTGTAGTCTGATATTTACCACTATTTGAGGTTTTTCCAGGACGTTATTTACCAACCAGTATTTACCAGCATGGGAAAAACGTGCCAACCCTGAATTCTGAGCCTACAAACCCATTCCAATTAGTGGCTACAAACCCATTTCATTTGGTCCAAGATTACAAACCTGTTCCATGGTCCAAGGCTACAGACCTGTTCCTTGGTCTTATACTACAGACCTGTTCCTTGGTCTTATACTACAGACTCTTTCCATTTGGTCCAACTAAAACAACTGTTGTTTGTTCACAGATGCCACCACTGAAGTCTCACTGGGGATTGTGGTTGGTTTTGGTTGTGGTTGCACTGCAGCAGCCAAATGCAGTCACCCAGGACAACGAACAGGTTGCCGATGACAACAAACATGGTGCATTAGTTGCCGTGGAAACAGAAGATGAAGACGAGCCAGTTCCGGGTATGTACAGGACCGCCTGAGTGACTGGCAGTGAGTCACATTCACCCAGGTGTTATTCACAGCTACGTAAGGTATTTCAGATGGTACCTTTGGTATTAGTTGTGGATTGTGTCATCTTTGGTTACATCGAAATTTGCCTAATTCAGATTGGTTCTGTTGAATCCAACTTATGTGACGTTTACTGTAACATAATGTAGGGTCTAAAATGTATTTGATTATTGTCATAACTATGGCATGAAAGCAGCTATCGGTCAGCTCAAATTACCTTCAAGTTCCTGTGGTCAATGAGTTTCATGGATCTGACAATATTATTAATATATATATATACATATATATATATATATATACAGTATATATGCAAGTTTTGTGTGGGAACCATCTTGAATACCACGTAGTATAAGTGCCTTGCTAATTTCTCATTTCTTTGACTAACACCTTTGGTAACCAAATAAACAAGACATGACTGTACACATGCATATACGTATACATACATAGTAATTTCTTATTAAACATTTAAACAAATTAATTGAACATAACTTGGGCTTATGTATCATGTATTTTGGTTTTATTGCATACACAATTTTATATCCGGTAAAAGTAGCAGAGCAAAAGAAAAACAAGTAAGGAAATGTCTGAAAATGTTGCAATATCAGCTTTTTTATTCAGCATCCCAGAAAGTATTTGGGAGAGATGTTTATGATCCTGACATGGAGATATTTCAAGCAACACATCAATGGCAGACAGTTAAACAAGGTAAGACTATGTTGACGGTCTCTATATGTCAATCAATGGCAGATAGGCAGACAAAGGTAAGACTATGTTGACGTTTCTATATATCAATGGCAGACAGTTAGACAAGGTAAGACTATGTTGACGTCTCTATATGTTAATGGCAGATAGTTAGACAAGGTAAGACTATGTTGACGTCTCTATATGTTAATGGCAGACAGTTAGACAAGGTAAGACTATGTTGACGACTCTATATGTCAATGGCAGACAGTTAGACAAGGTAAGACTATGTTGACGACTCTATATGTCAATGGCAGACAGTTAGACAAGGTAAGACTATGTTGACGTCTCTATATGTTAATGGCAGACAGTTAGACAAGGTAAGACTATGTTGACGTCTCTATATGTTAATGGCAGACAGTTAGACAAGGTATAAGACTATGTTGACGACTCTATATGTCAATGGCAGACAGTTAGACAAGGTAAGACTATGTTGATGTCTCTATATGTCAGTGGCAGACAGTTAGACAAGGTAAGACTATGTTGACGTCTCTATATGTCAGTAGCAGACAGTTAGACATGGTAAGACTATGTTGACGTCTCTATATGTCAATGGCAGACAGTTAGACAAGGTAAGACTATGTTGATGTCTCTATATGTCAATGGCAGACAGTTAGACAAGGTAAGACTATGTTGACGTCTCTATATGTCAATGGCAGACAGTTAGACAAGGTAAGACTATGTTGACGTCTCTATATGTCAGTAGCAGACAGTTAGACATGGTAAGACTATGTTGACGTCTCTATATGTCAATGGCAGACAGTTAGACAAGGTAAGACTATGTTGACGTCTCTATATGTCAGTAGCAGACAGTTAGACATGGTAAGACTATGTTGACGTCTCTATATGTCAATGGCAGACAGTTAGACAAGGTAAGACTATGTTGACGTCTCTATATGTCAGTAGCAGACAGTTAGACATGGTAAGACTATGTTGACGTCTCTATATGTCAATGGCAGACAGTTAGACAAGGTAAGACTATGTTGATGTCTCTATATGTCAGTAGCAGACAGTTAGACATGGTAAGACTATGTTGACGTCTCTATATGTCAGTAGCAGACAGTTAGACATGGTAAGACTATGTTGACGTCTCTATATGTCAATGGCAGACAGTTAGACAAGGTAAGACTATGTTGACGTCTCTATATGTCAGTAGCAGACAGTTAGACAAGGTAAGACTATGTTGACGTCTCTATATGTCAGTAGCAGACAGTTAGACATGGTAAGACTATGTTGACGTCTCTATATGTCAATGGCAGACAGTTAGACAAGGTAAGACTATGTTGATGTCTCTATATGTCAGTAGCAGACAGTTAGACATGGTAAGACTATGTTGACGTCTCTATATGTCAATGGCAGACAGTTAGACAAGGTAAGACTATGTTGATGTCTCTATATGTCAGTAGCAGACAGTTAGACATGGTAAGACTATGTTGACGTCTCTATATGTCAGTAGCAGACAGTTAGACATGGTAAGACTATGTTGACGTCTCTATATGTCAATGGCAGACAGTTAGACAAGGTAAGACTATGTTGACGTCTCTATATGTCAGTAGCAGACAGTTAGACAAGGTAAGACTATGTTGACGTCTCTATATGTCAGTAGCAGACAGTTAGACATGGTAAGACTATGTTGACGTCTCTATATGTCAATGGCAGACAGTTAGACAAGGTAAGACTATGTTGATGTCTCTATATGTCAGTAGCAGACAGTTAGACAAGGTAAGACTATGTTGATGTCTCTATATGTCAGTAGCAGACAGTTAGACAAGGTAAGACTATGTTGATGTCTCTATATGTCAGTAGCAGACAGTTAGACAAGGTAAGACTATGTTGATGTCTCTATATGTCAGTAGCAGACAGTTAGACAAGGTAAGACTATGTTGATGTCTCTATATGTCAGTAGCAGACAGTTAGACAAGGTAAGACTATGTTGATGTCTCTATATGTCAGTAGCAGACAGTTAGACAAGGTAAGACTATGTTGATGTCTCTATATGTCAGTAGCAGACAGTTAGACAAGGTAAGACTATGTTGATGTCTCTATATGCAAGTGACATACTTAATGAACTGATGGATAAACTCTTTCTTCATGCAATCCATGTCACTCACTATATATCTGCTCACAAACCAGGCCAGGCCAGTGATAGTTTGTGTCTTTCAGGCCAGGCCATTGATAGTTTGTGTCTTTCAGGCCAGGCCAATGATAGTTTGTTTCTTTCAGGCCAGGCCATTGATAGTTTGTGTCTTTCAGGCCAGGCCATTGATAGTTTGTTTCATTTCAGGCCAGGCCATTGATAGTTTGTGTCTTTCAGGCCAGGCCATTGATAGTTTGTGTCTTTCAGGCCAGGCCATTGATAGTTTGTGTCTTTCAGGCCAGGCCATTGATAGTTTGTGTCTTTCGGGCCAGGCCATTGATAGTTTGTGTCTTTCAGGCCAGGCCAATGATAGTTTGTGTCTTTCAGGCCAGGCCAATGATAGTTTGTTTCTTTCAGGCCAGGCCATTGATAGTTTGTGTCTTTCAGGCCAGGCCATTGATAGTTTGTGTCTTTCGGGCCAGGCCATTGATAGTTTGTGTCTTTCAGGCCAGGCCAATGATAGTTTGTGTCTTTCAGGCCAGGCCAATGATAGTTTGTTTCTTTCAGGCCAGGCCAATGATAGTTTGTGTCTTTCAGGCCAGGCCATTGATAGTTTGTGTCTTTCAGGCCAGGCCATTGATAGTTTGTGTATTTCAGGCCAGGCCAGTGATAGTTTGTGTCTTTCAGGCCAGGCCAATGATAGTTTGTGTCTTTCAGGCCAGGCCAGTGATAGTTTGTGTCTTTCAGGCCAGGCCAGTGATAGTTTGTGTCTTTCAGGCCAGGCCAGTGATAGTTTGTGTCTTTCAGGCCAGGCCAGTGATAGTTTGTGTCTTTCAGGCCAGGCCAGTGATAGTTTGTGTCTTTCAGGCCAGGCCATCCCTCCAGGTCTTCATGTGAGACTCAACCTAGAGACTGGCCAACGAGAAGCCAAGCTCTTGGATGATACCAGTGCGAAGGAACCGCCAGAGACAACCAGGGCAGCCTATGTCACTCAGGGTGAGTGTTCGCTATCAAATGTTGAGTTGACATAAACTCTTAGAGCAACAAACCATGCCATCAAGACATGAACAATGATTCATTGATTTAGTATTTAGAATGACTCATTAGCAAAACACACCATTTTGCAAACAAGAATGTCTACAGAACTCTGTTTATTGATACGTCATCAACTGGTAAATGTGAGGCCAGTTGGTAGATGAGAGACAAGTTGACAGACAAGAAATCAGTTGGTAGACAAGAAGGCAGTTGGTAGATAAAGAGGCCAGTTGGTAGACAAAAGGGTAATTTACAGTTTGTCACAATATCATGTAATTGTGGTAGTTTACAATTTGCCACAGTGTCATGTGACTGTGGTAGTTTACAGTTTGCCACAATGTCATGTGACTTTGACAGTTTACAATTGTCACATTATCATGTGACTTTGACAGTTTACAGTTGTCACATTGTCATGTGGCTGTGGTAGTTTACAGTTGTCACAATGTCAACAGGGTCTCCAGATCGCGTACAGAGAATGAAGGACGCCATCCAACAGGCCATGCAGCAACTGGACAGTGGCGACACCTCGGTGAGAACTCACACTGTGTGTACAGTGACTGTACACTGTATACTGTACACTGTACACTACACTTGGCTCTAGAACTTGTTACATATTTTCTAATTTCTTTCATGTAGGTTTTGAGAAAGTATTCTCCCTGGTGGAGCAGATAAGTCACGTCACCCTCTCCCCTGCACCACAGACATGTTCACTCAAACACCAGTTTCACTTTCTTAGGAAGTGTTCAGCTATGTTGCAGTTACTATGCAACAACAGTATTCACCCATTATATATAACAGTTGAATGTATATAATAAAAAATTTATAATTGACTGTATATAACAGTTGACTGTATATAATAATTTATTATATATAACAGTTGACTATATAAAACTTGACTCAATATAATAATATATAACAGTTGACTGTATATAATAGTTGAATGTATATAACAGTTGACTGTATATAACAGTTGACTGTATACAACAGTTGACTGTATACAACAGTTGACTGTATACAACAGTTGACTGCATACAACAGTTGACTGTATACAACAGTTGACTGTATACAACAGTTGACTGTATACAACAGTTGACTGTATACAACAGTTGACTGTATACAACAGTTGACTGTATACAACAGTTGACTGTATACAACAGTTGACTGTATACAACAGTTGACTGTATACAACAGTTGACTGTATACAACAGTTGACTGTATACAACAGTTGACTGTATACAACAGTTGACTGTATACAACAGCCACATGTGTTCAGACAGTGCGATGTGATTTGCTTTAGACAGATGACACGAAGAAAGAGAGTGATCTGAGGACAGATGACAAGGAAGGTAAGACACAGATGTTTCCACACACGTCTCATCCACATTCCTACATTTGTTTGTGGCAATTCTTTGGCCAGAAATGTTGTGTTGTCAAGTTCAGAAGGTAAAATGGGTCCATTTTATCGAGACTTCCGCAATCATAAAATACTACAAATCAAGATTTAGTGAGAGGAATGATGTTGTCCAGTGTATATTCTCTTTTAAATAAATAGGTTTTTGTCATTATATTTACAAAAGAAAGTAAAGCACAACGTTTGGACCTACCTTATGTTCTTTGATGTTAATCCATGTTATATACTGTTGACTGGTTTGAACCTCACTCAGCAGATTCTCCTCAAATGTCCAGTTTTATGTCATTTTCGAGTTTTTCTCTCAGTATGTGTTTGTCCACTTAGAGTTAGAACCAAGTCTTAGTTTTATCAGATCTGGCAGGAGTGATTTGTAATAAACCAAAAGTACAACCAAATTTTAATTTTATTAGAACTGGCGTGACAGATTTTAACAAAATTCTTTCTTTTATAAGATCGAGATGGAGACAATTGAACCAGTCCTGGTTGTATATGATCTGGACAGAGCGAGTTCAAGTAAACCTCTGTTTGATAAGACATGCTGGATGTTGTATGGTCCTGTGGTTATGTCGATGATGTACGTTTGCAGAAAGAAAGAATGCAAAGGAGAAATATTTCACACGGGACGAGCTGAAGGACGCCCTCAAGAAATTTAAGGCAGAGAAAAACAGTGGCGATGAGATGGTGTGTTGACACAGTAGCTGCTTTGTGTAGTTGTTTTTAACACCATGTAGCTGATGTGTGTACTTGTTGGTAACTTGTTAACAAAGTGTCTGTTGTTGGTAACACAGTGTCTGTTGTGTGTAGTTGTTGTTTAACACAGCATCTGTTATGTGTAGTTGTTGTTTAACACAGTGTTTGTTGTGTGTAGTTGTCGGTAACACAGTGTCTGTTGTGTGTAGTTGTTGGTAACACAGTGTTTGTTGTGTGTAGCTGTTGGTAATACAGTGTCTGTTGTGTGTAGTTGTTGTTTAACACAGTGTCTGTTGTGTGTAGTTGTCGGTAACACAGTGTCTGTTGTGTGTAGTTGTCGGTAACACAGTGTCTATTGTGTGTAGTTGTTGGTAACACAATGTTTGTTGTGTGTAGTTGTCGGTAACACAGTGTCTGTTGTGTGTAGTTGTCGGTAACACAGTGTCTGTTGTGTGTAGTTGTTGGTAACACAATGTCTGTTGTGTGTAGTTGTTGGTAACACAGTGTATATTTTGTGTGTAGTTGTTGGCAACACAGTGTCTGTTACGTGTAGTTGTTGGTAACACAGTGTCTGTTGTGTGTAGTTGTTGATAACACAGTGTCTGTTGTGTGTAGTTGTTGGTAACACAGTGTCTGTTGTGTGTAGTTGTTGGAAACACAGTGTCTGTTGTGTGTAGTTGACGGTAACACAGTGTCTGTTGTGTGTAGTTGTCGGTAACACAGTGTCTGTTGTGTGTAGTTGTTGGAAACACAGTGTCTGTTGTGTGTAGTTGTCGGTAACACAGTGTCTGTTGTGTGTAGTTGTCGGTAACACAGTGTCTGTTGTGTGTAGTTGTCGGTAACACAGTGTCTGTTGTGTGTAGTTGTTGGTAACACAGTGTCTGTTGTGTGTAGTTGTTGGTAACACAGTGTCTGTTGTGTGTAGTTGTTGGTAACACAGTGTCTGTTGTGTGTAGTTGTCGGTAACACAGTGTCTGTTGTGTGTAGTTGTTGGTAACACAGTGTCTGTTGTGTGGAGTTGTTGGTAACACAGTGTCTGTTGTGTGGAGTTGGTCTCCTCTTTGGATCTAATACCTGGCTCTCTGTGTTACCTTTCCTACACAGAGGGTACACACACCAACCTCTCACCTCCACACCAACGTTTGACATCCACACCAATGTTTCACCTCCACACCAACCAGTGATCTCCACCCCAATCTCTAATCTCCACACCAACCTCTGACCTCTACACCTATACACCAACCTCTGACCTCCACATCAACCTCTGACCTCTACACCAACTTCTGACCTCTACACCAACCTCTGACCTCTACACCAACCTCTGACCTCTACACCTATACACCAACCTCTGACCTCCACATCAACCTCTGACCTCTACACCAACCTCTGACCTCAACATCAACCTCTGACCTCCACATCAACCTCTGACCTCCACATCAACCTCTGACCTCCACATCAACCTCTGACCTCTACACCAACCTCTGACCTCCACATCAACCTCTGACCTCTACACCAACCTCTGACCTCCACATCAACCTCTGACCTCCACATCAACCCCTGACATACTCACAGAGTGACTGGGACATTGAGACAGTGTCAGGTGCATTGGGGGCGTTGATTGGTGACACCATGCTCACTGAGGACATCTGTTGAACAGGTGAAGACAAAACACCGCAGCATCGATGAGCTGAAGAAGGAGTTTGCCGAGATGAACGCAGTCTTCAAGTCAGACCTGGAAATCCTGGAAGAACTTCTTGAGAAATACAAACAGCCAGATCTGTCAGAGGATCATCTCAGGACGATCCTTGCAGATCTAGAGTATTATCTGCACCAGGTATGTATAACAGGCCATACCACAACGTATTACATGCACTGCACTGACCAATACATTAGTCCACTCTAATCACTGACCAATACATTAGCAGGCCTTGCCTTTTGAAAAACCTTGGAGAACTAAAAATCGCCCTCCTCAAAATGCCCAGGAGAGCTATTGGAGAGCTAAAAATCGCCTTCCTAAAATGGCCCAGGAGAGCTATTGATATTATTGCCGAGCCTTCACCCTGCAATACAACAGTCACATAGAGTGAGAGCATGCCTAGCCTTCACCCTGCAATACAACAGTCACATAGAGTGAGAGCATGCCTAGCCTTCACCCTACAATACAACAGTCACATAGAGTGAGAGCATGCCTAGCCTTCACCCTACAAAACAACAGTCACATAGAGTGAGAGCATGCCTAGCCTTCACCCTACAATACAACAGTCACATAGAGTGAGAGCGTGCCTAGCCTTCACCCTACAATACAACAGTCACATAGAGTGAGAGCAATGTGCCTAGCCTTCACCCTACAATACAACAGTCACATAGAGTGAGAGCATGCCTAGCCTTCACCCTGCAATACAACAGTCACATAGAGTGAGAGCATGCCTAGCCTTCACCTTACAATACAACAGTCACATAGAGTGAGAGCATGCCTAGCCTTCACCCTGCAATACAACAGTCACATAGAGTGAGTGCATGCCTAGCCTTCACCCTACAATACAACAGTCACATAGAGTGAGTGCATGCCTAGCCTTCACCCTACAATACAACAGTTACATAGAGTGAGTGCATGCCTAGCCTTCACCCTGCAATACAACAGTCACATAGAGTGAGGGCATGCCTAGCCTTCACCCTACAATACAACAGTCACATAGAGTGAGTGCATGCCTAGCCTTCACCCTACAGTACAACAGTCACATAGAGTGAGAGCATGCCTAGCCTTCACCCTGCAATACAACAGTCACATAGAGTGAGAGCATGCCTAGCCTTCACCCTACAATACAACAGTCACATAGAGTGAGTGCATGCCTAGCCTTCACCCTACAGTACAACAGTCACATAGAGTGAGAGCATGCCTAGCCTTCACCCTGCAATACAACAGTCACATAGAGTGAGAGCATGCCTAGCCTTCACCCTACAATACAACAGTCACATAGAGTGAGAGCATGCCTAGCCTTCACCCTACAATACAACAGTCACATAGAGTGAGAGCATGCCTAGCCTTCACCCTACAATACAACAGTCACATAGAGTGAGAGCAATGTGCCTAGCCTTCACCCTACAAAACAACAGTCACATAGAGTGAGAGCAATGTGCCGAGCCTTCACCCTACAATACAACAGTCACATAGAGTGAGAGCATGCCTAGCCTTCACCCTACAATACAACGGTCACATAGAGTGAGAGCATGCCTAGCCTTCACCCTACAATACAGCAGTCACATAGAGTGAGAGCATGCCTAGCCTTCACCCTACAATACTACAGTCACATAGAGTGAGAGCATGCCTAGCCTTCACCCTACAAAACAACAGTCACATAGAGTGAGAGCATGCCTAGCCTTCACCCTACAATACAACAGTCACATAGAGTGAGAGCAATGTGCCTAGCCTTCACCCTACAATACAACAGTCACATAGAGTGAGAGCAATGTGCCTAGCCTTCACCCTACAATACAACAGTCACATAGAGTGAGAGCAATGTGCCTAGCCTTCACCCTACAATACAACAGTCACATAGAGTGAGAGCAATGTGCCTAGCCTTCACCCTACAATACAACAGTCACATAGAGTGAGAGCATGCCTAGCCTTCACCCTACAATACAACAGTCACATAGAGTGAGAGCATGCCTAGCCTTCACCCTACAATACAACAGTCACATAGAGTGAGAGCATGCCTAGCCTTCACCCTACAATACAACAGTCACATAGAGTGAGTGCAGTGACAGAATTACACAGTGTGCCGCAGGAAGAAGTCTTCCCTAGACGCAGTAATTGTGTTATAATATGTCATAGGCTCAGATATAGATACATCTAGCAACATTTCATACCACACATAAATGTTATAACTATCCTGTCGGAAGGGAGAAATGACTACTAAATTTAGGATTGAGGGAAACTACTTCTGCTAATATACATTATATATTTATACGTTCACCAAGTAGTTTCCTGATTACCCAAGTGTAAGTTTCATGTTTTTAAGGATTTTGTAGCTGGGAAGATCATTCTACGTTATAGCATTTTGAAAGTTAACGGATTTGTATTTGGAAGTTGGATTTTAGTTGTTTTAGTAGTTCGATTAGTTTTTAGTTTAGTTTGATGTTGCTATAGTTTGTGTCTGTACATATTTATTAACTGTTTAACATGTTATTGGAGCGAATTTCGTTGGAAAGACAGACTTTGTGGCGAATTTCATTTCGTGTTTACGATCTTCGAAAATTCAAAGATGGCGGCGCCCATGGACTGACCGAAGCCGAACGATATCGCTCGTTGTCTGAACGCATTGGCGTTGATGAATATGCAGGATATTGTATAGTTAATGCAACAAACACAGCTACATTTCCCTCACAGAACATTATAACGTAACCTCAACAGTTATTGTGTTATGCAGCATAAAGTATGGTGTTCAAGCGAAAAATGAATCTCGACTTAAAAAAATTCCACCGCTCAGGTGCGCGGAAAATCGCCCTCCCAAAAGCAAAAGATGGAGCGCGAGCGCGAGCGCAATCGCACTCCTCAAAAGGCAAGGCCTGCATTAGTCCACTATAATCACTGACAATCACTGACCAATACATTAGTCCACTCTAATCACTGACCAATACATTAGTCCACTGAAAGTGTACACTGTAAATAACTACCTGTGTATTTGTCTTTTTGTCAAATACTTCAAACGCCGAAGGTTAAAGAAAAAGTGAGATCATAGTTACCAAATTGTCATCAATATAATGAGTTAATCTGTTTTGTTTTCTCGTGTCCAGATTGACAACGCACAGAACTTTGTCACCCTGGGTGGTCTGGAGTGTGTCATGAGAGACCTCAACCACACCGCAGGGGTGATCCGCAGTGAGACCGCCCTAGTGCTGGGCTCAGCCGTACAGGGGTAGGTGAGGGTGGAGGGGTAGGTGAGGGTGGAGGGGTAGGTGAGGGTGCAGGGGTAGGTGAGGGTGGAGGGGTAGGTGAGGGTGCAGGGGTAGGTGAGGGTGCAGGGGTAGGTGAGGGTGGAGGGGTAGGTGAGGGTGCAGGGGTAGGTGAGGGTGCAGGGGTAGGTGAGGGTGCAGGGGTAGGTGAGGGTGCAGGGGTAGGTGAGGGTGCAGGGGTAGGTGAGGGTGGAGGGGTAGGTGAGGGTGGAGGGGTAGGTGAGGGTGGAGGGGTAGGTGAGGGTGTAGGGGTAGGTGAGGGTGCAGGGGTAGGTCAGGGTGGAGGGGTAGGCGAGGGTGGAGGGGTAGGTAAGGGTGGAGGGGTAGGTGAGGGTGCAGGGGTAGGTGAGGGTGGAGAGGTAGGTGAGTGTGGAGGGGTAGGTAAGGGTGGAGGGGTAGGTGAGGGTGTAGGGGTAGGTGAGGGTGTAGGGGTAGGTGAGGGTCGAGAGGTAGGTGAGGGTGGAGGGGTAGGTGAGGGTGCAGGGGTAGGTGAGGGTGTAGGGGTAGGTGAGGGTCGAGAGGTAGGTGAGGGTGGAGGGGTAGGTGAGGGTGGAGGGATGGGTGAGGGTGGAGGGGTAGGTGAGCGTGGAGGGGTAGGTGAGGGTGAAGGGGCAGGTGAGGGTGGAGGGATGGGTGAGGGTGGAGGGGTAGGTGAGGGTGAAGGGGCAGGTGAGGGTGGAGGGATGGGTTGGAGGGAAGGGTAGGTTAGGGTGCAGGAGTGGGTTACGGTGCAAGTGTGGTTTAGACGGTTATACGTATTAGGGAATGTGTGAATAGAATGTATATGCTAGCATTTTTAACTTGTCAGAAAGATGTATTGTGTACAGTATTCATGTTTCTGCTATCCCGGAGACCTTAGATAACTGCCAGTTACCTAAGGTCTTTGGGGTAGCCAGGGCACAGAAAGCTGGTGTGACTTTGTCTAAGGCACTCCACATGTCCCACGCAGTCCGTTTGCCCCTGCGTCCAAAACCTGACCAGTGAAGGCTGGAGACATTGGTAAAACAAAACAGCTATCTGGACCCAGTTCATAACCCCAGGGTGACGTGTTTGTGTTTGTGCTTGCAGTAACCCCTGGGTGACGTGTTTATGTTTGTGCTTGCAGTAACCCCAGGGTGACGTGTTGTGCTTCAGTAACCCAAGGGTGACGTGTTGTGTTTGTGCTTCAGTAACCCAAGGGTGACGTGTTTATGTTTGTGCTTCAGTAACCCAAGGGTGACGTGTTTATGTTTGTGCTTGCAGTAACCCAAGGGTGACGTGTTGTGTTTGTGCTTCAGTAACCCCAGGGTGACGTGTTTATGTTTGTGCTTGCAGTAACCCCAGGGTGACGTGTTGTGCTTCAGTAACCCCAGGGTGACGTGTTGTGTTTGTGCTTCAGTAACCCCCGGGTGACGTGTTGTGCTTCAGTAACCCAAGGGTGACGTGTTGTGCTTCAGTAACCCCAGGGTGACGTGTTGTGCTTCAGTAACCCCAGGGTGACGTGTTGTGTTTGTGCTTCAGTAACCCCCAGGTGCAGGTGGCGGCCGTGGAGGTGGGTGCCATGCAACAGCTGGTGCGGATGTTGTCGCTGGAGCCGTCCGTCAGCGTGCGGAGTCACGTGCTCTACGCCCTCTCAGCCCTGGTGAGACACTTCCCACACGCTCAGCAGCGCTTCCTGGAGCAGGGCGGACTCCACGCTCTCAGGGCGCTCTTCTCCCAGCCAGACACCACCTCACTGAGACTGCGTGCCGTCACTCTCATCAACGACATGTTGGTGGAACAGGTAACGTCACTCTCATTCACTAGTGACATGTTGATGGAACAGGTAAGGTCACTCTCATTCACTAGTGACATGTTGGTGGAACATATAATGTCACTGTCATTCACTAGTGACATGTTGGTGGAACATATAATGTCACTGTCATTCACTAGTGACATGTTGGTGGAACATATAATGTCACTCTCGTTCACTAGTGACATGTTGATGGAACAGGTAAGGTCACTCTCATTCACTAGTGACATGTTGGTGGAACATATAATGTCACTGTCATTCACTAGTGACATGTTGGTGGAACATATAATGTCACTGTCATTCACTAGTGACATGTTGGTGGAACATATAATGTCACTAGTGAATGACAGTGACATTATATGTTCCATCAACATGTCACTAGTGAATGACAGGAACATATAATGTCACTGTCATTCACTAGTGACATGTTGATGGAACATATAATGTCACTGTCATTCACTAGTGACATGTTGGTGGAACATATAATGTCACTGTCATTCACTAGTGACATGTTGATGGAACATATAATGTCACTCTCATTCACTAGTGACATGTTGATGGAACATATAATGTCACTCTCATTCACTAGTGACATGTTGATGGAACATATAACGTCACTGTCATTCACTAGTGACATGTTGATGGAACATATAAGGTCACTCTCATTCACTAGTGACATGTTGGTGGAACATATAATGTCACTGTCATTCACTAGTGACATGTTGATGGAACATATAATGTCACTGTCATTCACTAGTGACATGTTGGTGGAACATATAATGTCACTGTCATTCACTAGTGACATGTTGATGGAACATATAATGTCACTGTCATTCACTAGTGACATGTTGGTGGAACATATAATGTCACTGTCATTCACTAGTGACATGTTGATGGAACATATAATGTCACTCTCATTCACTAGTGACATGTTGATGGAACATATAATGTCACTGTCATTCACTAGTGACATGTTGATGGAACATATAACGTCACTCTCATTCACTAGTGACATGTTGGTGGAACATATAATGTCACTGTCATTCACTAGTGACATGTTGATGGAACATATAATGTCACTGTCATTCACTAGTGACATGTTGATGGAACATATAATGTCAGTGTCATTCACTAGTGACATGTTGGTGGAACATATAACGTCCCTGTCATTCACTAGTGACATGTTGATGGAACATATAATGTCATTGTCATTCACTAGTGACATGTTAGTGGAACAGGTAACGTCACTCTCATTCGTAAGTGATATGTTAATGGAACAGAGAACACTTCCTCTGTGCATTTGCTCATCACGAGTCCTGTTTGATTAAGTAAGAGTTAGGGTCTGTGTAATGAGAGAATGTCTACAGTAGCCCTGGCATTGTTTTAACAAGATGTCTACAGCAGCCCTGCAATTGTATTAACAAGATGACTATAGTTGTGACTGGACTACATCAGATGTTGTGTTGTTGCAGAAAGCTACACTGCAGCACAAAGTGAGCACAGACGCAACACAACAAGAGAAGATACGACAATACCAGAAGTAAGTCTGTGTCTACAAGTGTAAGTCTGTGTCTACAAGTGTAAGTCTGTGTCTACAAGTGTAAGTATGTGTCTACAAGTGTAAGTCTGTGTCTACAAGTGTACGTCTGTGTCTACAAGTGTAAGTCTGTGTCTACAAGTGTAAGTCTGTGTCTACAAGTGTAAGTCTGTGTCTACAAGTGTAAGTCTGTGTCTACAAGTGTAAGTATGTGTCTACAAGTGTAAGTATGTGTCTACAAGTGTAAGTCTGTGTCTACAAGTGTAAGTCTGTGTCTACAAGTGTAAGTCTGTGTCTACAAGTGTAAGTATGTGTCTACAAGTGTAAGTATGTGTCTACAAGTGTAAGTCTGTGTCTACAAGTGTAAGTCTGTGTCTACAAGTGTAAGTCTGTGTCTACAAGTGTAAGTATGTGTCTACAAGTGTAAGTCTGTGTCTACAAGTGTACGTCTGTGTCTACAAGTGTAAGTCTGTGTCTACAAGTGTAAGTCTGTGTCTACAAGTGTAAGTCTGTGTCTACAAGTGTAAGTCTGTGTCTACAAGTGTAAGTATGTGTCTACAAGTGTAAGTCTGTGTCTACAAGTGTACGTCTGTGTCTACAAGTGTAAGTCTGTGTCTACAAGTGTAAGTCTGTGTCTACAAGTGTAAGTCTGTGTCTACAAGTGTACGTCTGTGTCTACAAGTGTAAGTCTGTGTCTACAAGTGTAAGTCTGTGTCTACAAGTGTACGTCTGTGTCTACAAGTGAACGTCTGTGTCTACAAGTGTAAGTCTGTGTCTACAAGTGAACGTCTGTGTCTACAAGTGTAAGTCTGTGTCTACAAGTGTGAGTCTGTGTCTACAAGTGTACGTCTGTGTCTACAAGTGAACGTCTGTGTCTACAAGTGAACGTCTGTGTCTACAAGTGTAAGTCTGTGTCTACAAGTGTAAGTCTGTGTCTACAAGTGTAAGTCTGCGTCTACAAGTGTAAGTCTGCGTCTACAAGTGTGAGTCTGTCTACAAGTGTAAATAAGTCTGTCTGCAAGTGTAAGGAGAGATGACAAGACACAAAGCCAAGGTGTGTGAATGCAGTGGCAGGACTGGTCATTGGTGTTATGTAGTTAAGATGGAGTTACCTACTTCCACCCGTCTCAACCAGCCCAGTGGTCAGAATACAGTTGATATCAAAAAAGTGAATGGCATTTCATTCTCAGAAAATTAAATTATCACTTACAGCTGACAATACCACTTTAATACCACTTTAAAGATAAAATACACACCTCTGGGTAAGCATCAAAATAAACTCAACTTGCAATGACTGAAATTAGTTTTAAAGATACATTATTAATGAAATCCTGCAGAAGCAGCCTGCCACAGATGGAATACCAATTAGCCACGCTTTCCAGGCCGGCCACCTCAGCCCACCTGGCCTTGAAGGTCTGACAGGAGCAGTGCGAATACACAAATGGTTGTTTCCCTGCCTGTCCAGGCAGACACGGGGAAATGAGGACATGTAGTTTTTGGGGAGGCCCTGAGGTGCCCTTAGAAACATTCAAACAAATGCAAATTTCTTGTGTACTACCTTTGTACCCTGAGACACACCTATGGAAAAATTTAGAAAAACTTACAGGGTGTGTGTCTACTGTCCACCTGTCCACCTGTACTGTGTTGGTTGCAGGGTGAGACTCCTGGAGGCTGTCAGGGACCAGGACTGGTGTCATCTCGTGTCCTCGCTCCTGTCTCTGCCTGAGCACGACGCCCGCGAGAAGGTCCTCCACGCCATGTCCACTCTGTCCACTCACTGCCAGGCCAGCTTCACAGGTAATGTCTTCACTTGACCACACAAGGTCAGCCACTGCCAGGCCAGCTTCACAGGTAATGGCTTCACTTGACCACACAAGGTCACCCACTGCCAGGCCAGCTTCACAGGTAATGTCTTCACTTGACCACACAAGGTCAGCCACTGCCAGGCCAGCTTCACAGGTAATGGCTTCACTTGACCACACAAGGTCACCCACTGCCAGGCCAGCTTCACAGGTAATGTCTTCACTTGACCACACAAGGTCAGCCACTGCCAGGCCAGCTTCACAGGTAATGGCTTCACTTGACCACACAAGGTCACCCACTGCCAGGCCAGCTTCACAGGTAATGGCTTCACTTGACCACACAAGGTCACCCACTGCCAGGCCAGCTTCACAGGTAATGGCTTCACTTGACCACACAAGGTCAGCCACTGCCAGGCCAGCTTCACAGGTAATGGCTTCACTTGACCACACAAGGTCAGCCACTTTGACCACCCACTGCCAGGCCAGCTTCACAGGTAATGGCTTCACTTGACCACACAAGGTCAGCCACTGCCAGGCCAGCTTCACAGGTAATGGCTTCACTTGACCACACAAGGTCACCCACTGCCAGGCCAGCTTCACAGGTAATGGCTTCACTTGACCACACAAGGTCACCCACTGCCAGGCCAGCTTCACAGGTAATGTCTTCACTTGACCACACAAGGTCAGTCACTCTGGACAACTGCTCCAGTCTCCTGCACTATCTTTTAAAGGTGTCGTTTGTTTCCGTCGAAATTGCGTTTAATTTTACCTCTGTGTTTCTTTAAAATATTATTTACATCCATATATTTTGTTCATTTGTACACTTCAAGTTATTGATGTGTTTGATTTAACACTTTTGACCTGACTTTGACATGAAATGGCCTCTCGTTTCCCTCAAAAGGCAATTACAGTTCACACCTAAGATTTAACATAACCTAACCATTTGCAACAACAATTAACAATGTCACTCTGGTGGTTTATTCAGACGTTATATCCAAGGTTTAAGATCCTGGTGAAATCGTCAGTTCCCAAAGCCTGCTACCTACAATGGTTCACCAACAAACACAAAGAGCGTTGTTGGTCCTGTCCACTGTGGTGACATACAACATTGGTCATCATAAATGTAAATTGTAATGTATATTTGCCTAGACCAAATTTGTGGTTTGTAAGTGTAATTAATGTGTATTTCTGCCACCAGGGACCCGCACGCTACTGATGAGTTTACGGACGGAGTATAAGAAGTTGGCAGTTACAGAGGCTGAAGAAGACGATGACACTTACTTCAGAGACATGGTCGCACTCGTTGACATTGTTATGAAGGACTTAATTGTGGTTAAAACTGAGCTCTAATCTTCTAGTCACTGTGCAGATGGGAAATATGTTTTAAACATTATTACATTTTTTAGATAACATTTGACTAGTTAGGAATGCTAGAGTTGAAGGAAACCTGTTGATGAGAGTTGATGAATGATGTCACAATTTGACAGTTCTCATGTTCACAAGTATCAACTTGAAGTGAGTTGATGAATGATGTCAATACTTGGCAGTTCTTGTGTTGATCACCAGTCTTGCCATTATATGTCCATGTCGTCTGTAAAACTAATGCACTGTGAAATATTTTATTGTATTTTATATTAACATGAAAACGTAAATTTCACTAAGGCAAACCAGAGTATCTGAAAAACTGGGTGTTAGCCTTCTGTGAGGTGCATATCAATGTTTGACATGTTGTTGCACAGTATGACTTTGGAGTGTATGGAAGGTGTGTGTGTGTATGTTTGTGTGCGTGCGTGTGTGTGCGCGCGCATGCATGAGCATGTGAGGGAGTTCATTCAAGTTTGAAGTGTTAGTTTTATAATTTATGTCATTCATTTATCACCAAGAAAGAGTGAATTGATAAGAAAATAAAGTCGTGTTTATATTTCTGTACAAAGTAAGCATCTGTACTCTTGTGTAGTCAGTTGTGTTCTAGGCTGTTTTCTATTTCTGTAGTTTAACTGATGTGTCCAGCACACGTCAGTCTGCCTGGGTCACTCTGTCACCCACAACCTTTGTCAAGCTCTGCCACTGCATCAGTGTTGATAAATATAAATGACATCACGACATTACTACTGCTGCCTGACATCAGCTCAAACAGACCCACAATCACTATTTAGTTCGTTATCAGTTAATTAATAAAACAATTATATAAAAAAATTAAAAAAAATTAACTGATTACATTAACAGGATTAATAAACGATACATTAGTATTAAATTCTCAAAGAATTTCTGTATTCTTTAAACAACTATGATTAAGCATGAAAAATGCCAAAATGTTCAATTAAAATATTCTGCTGGTAGTTGTCTTGAGATTTTAGCACGTAAAGTGTTTTCTGTTTATGACCCAACTTGCTTCCATGGCAGGGTAGATCAACACTTGCAATTTTAACCAAAACAATTAGACACACCTTTGGCTTAATAACGATGGTACTACAAAAAGAGCAAAACTGCTCCATCTTAGCTCACACTGCAGACATTGGATGATCATATTTTTCATCATGTCAAATCACTGAAGTAACTCTTGTTTTTTATGTGATAAGAGCAAAGAAACAAGTATAAATCGAATACCTAGACTCTAATAACGCAGCTTCATGCCATAGATCTCATGGTACAGTCTTATGACATCATGCTATAGTCCCCTGATCTCATGGTTCAGTCTCCTGACTTCATGCTATAACCCCTGATCTCATGGTAGTCTCCTGACGTCATGCTATAACCCCTGATCTCATGGTACAGCCTCCTGACTTCATGCTATAACCCCTGATCTCATGGTTCAGTCTCCTGACTTCATGCTATAACCCCTGATCTCATGGTAGTCTCCTGACTTCATGCTATAACCCCTGATCTCATGGTTCAGTCTCCTGACTTCATGCTATAACCCCTGATCTCATGGTACAGTCTCCTGACGTCATGCTATAACCCCTGATCTCATGGTTCAGTCTCCTGACGTCATGCTATAACCCCTGATCTCATGGTACAGCCTCCTGACTTCATGCTATAACCCCTGATCTCATGGTTCAGTCTCCTGACTTCATGCTATAACCCCTGATCTCATGGTTCAGCCTCCTGACTTCATGCTATAACCCCTGATCTCATGGTTCAGTCTCCTGACTTCATGCTATAACCCCTGATCTCATGGTTCAGTCTCCTGACTTCATGCTATAACCCCTGATCTCATGGTTCAGCCTCCTGACTTCATACTATAACCCCTGATCTCATGGTTCAGCCTCCTGACTTCATGCTATAACCCCTGGTCTAGTGCCATTCTCTGGCCCACAGAACTGAATAAGTGAAGACAAAACCAGCTGAACTCACTGTTTTATTAAGTGTCTGCAGCGATCTGTAGAAAAATAATCATTAATTCAGCTGTACACAGAACAAAACGGCATGAGAAGGTAGCACTGCATGCTGGGAAAAAGTGAAGTCGCCACGCCACTGCTGCGAGATAGTGGTATACATGGTACATCCCAAGTCATGGCACTACAGCCCTGTGAGACAGCGGTACACCCCAAGTCATGGCACTACAGCCCTGTGAGACAGTGGTACACACCAAGTCATGGCACTACAGCCCTGTGAGACAGTGGTACACACCAAGTCATGGCACTACAGCCCTGTGAGACAGTGGTACACACCAAGTCATGGCACTACAGCCCTGTGAGACAGTGGTACACACCAAGTCATGGCACTACAGCCCTGTGAGACAGTGGTACACACCAAGTCATGGCACTACAGCCCTGTGAGACAGTGGTACACCCCAAGTCATGGCACTACAGCCCTGTGAGACAGTGGTACACACCAAGTCATGGCACTACAGCCCTGTGAGACAGTGGTACACACCAAGTCATGGCACTACAGCCCTGTGAGACAGCGGTACACACCAAGTCGTGCCATTGCTCCTGCCCAATGAGACACCGGTACACTTGGTACACACCAAGCCATGCCACTGCCCTGTGTGACAGTGGTACTCTTGGTACATACCAAGCCATGCCACTGCCCTGTGTGACAGTGGTACTCTTGGTACATACCAAGCCATGCCACTCGCCTGTGTGACAGCGGTACACTTGGTACATACCAAGCCATGCCACTCCCCTGTGTGACAGCGGTACACTTGGTACATACCAAGCCATGCCACTCCCCTGTGTGAGTGGTACACACCAAGCCATGCCACTCCCCTGTGTGAGTGGTACACTTGGTACATACCAAGCCATGCCACTCCCCTGTGTGAGTGGTACACTTGGTACATACCAAGCCATGCCACTGCTCTCCAGACAGATCTCTGCCACTAACAGGCAAACCTAGGTCATTCAAAACATTCCATACACGATAAAACTGAAACCTGCATGTTTGGTGACGGTGTATGCTTGTCGTTTGTGTCATGTCACTGTGTGCTTGTCGTTTGTGTCGTGTCACTGTGTGCTTGTCGTTTGTGTCATGTCAGTGCATGCTTGTTGTTTGTGTCGTGTCAGTGTGTGCTTGTTGTTTGTGTCGTGTCGGTGCTTGCTTGTTGTTTGTGTCGTGTCAGTGTGTGCTTGTTGTTTGTGTCGTGTCAGTGGCTGCTTGTTGTTTGTGTCGTGTCAGTGCGTGCTTGTTGTTTGTGTCATATCGGTGCTTGCTTGTTGTTTGTGTCGTGTCGGTGTGTGCTTGTTGTTTGTGTCGTGTCACCGTGTGCTTGTCGTTTGTGTCATATCAGTGCGTGCTTGGACACACATAATTTATATATATATATTCCATAGCAACAATCGACAACAAATCCATAATGCGTTGGTGCAAATACAGCGGCACTAACATGGGTTAATGCCGACAACAAACTATGTATAATATGTATATCCATCCGCACAGAAACACTGAGCCTTTGTTTGAATCATACCCTGCCACCTGTATCCCAGCATGCAATGCAGCTGATACAGGAGCATGCAGCACTGACGTGACGTACCTCAGCGTGCGATTACTTACACAAAAACGACATGTCATCAGCAAGACACAGCCAACCTCTGTTCACTTCACAGAATGATTGATGTTTTCCTCTGTAACTGTCGTCAACAAATGTAGACATGGCAAATATATGACCACTCACGACTCTGTTGCCAGTAGGCCGAGTTATCAGCCATACCTTCGGTCAGATAAACCACTGCCGTTCGCATTAAGAACACATTCAAGACTACATTTACACCTGGCCGGTTACCGTGCCTCCAGGCCCACTTTAAATAGTTTACGGCTGTGACCACAATTTGAACTAATTGCATCGTGATTTAACCAGCAGTTTTAGAGCCACCAAAGCCGAGGTACACTTCCATTGTCTTTTCACGTTTCTTCACATTTTGCAGCACATCCCTGGGTGCTGAGTCCAACATGGCCTGCTTGGTGACACTGTACCATATGACACAGACGGCCGCATAAATGCTATGGCATCTTCCATTGCCAACTCCGTAACCCTTAAACTGAGGCAATGCTGTTGACCTATGACCTCGTGCTGCGTGTGTTACTGAATCCCGACCTTGTTGATCAGCTCGTCACAGATCTTTGTCAGTTCCTCGTTCTCCTTCGTCTGTCACAAACAAAACATTCTGTTACTCTCATCGACTGTCAATACACAATAACAGTTGTATACTGGCAGACAGAAATGACAGGTTGTGTTATTCTGGTTGACATGGTGACATACAGAAATGACAGGTTGTGTTATTCTGGTTGACATGGTGACATACCAAAATGACAGGTTATGTTATTCTGGTTGACATGGTGACATACAGAAATGACAGGTTGTGTTATTCTGGTTGACATGGTGACATACCAAAATGACAGGTTATGTTATTCTGGTTGACATGGTGACATACAGAAATGACAGGTTGTGTTATTCTGGTTGACATGGTGACATACAGAAATGACAGGTTATGTTATTCTGGTTGACTTTGTGACATATATAAATGACAGGTTGTGTTACTCTGGTTGACCCAGCGACATGCAACTGGTTGTGTTACTGTGCTGACAATCATAGACAGTAATAAGTAATAAGTAGTATCAAGTAATTATTGTTTCAGACATGGTGCGTCACGGTGTGAGGCCACCAGGTCTACGTCCCCTGTCACCCACGACTGTGTAGAGTGTAGACCCACCTTCTGGTCCACTGTCTGCTCCAGGCTGTGCACCTGCAGCTCCTTCTTGCGCAGTGCCGCCTGCAGCTTCACCATCTCACCCTCCGTCGACCGCCGCACTCGCTCCAGCTCCTCCGTGACTCTACAACACATACACACACTGGCTCCAGCTCCTCCGTGACTCTACAACACACACACACACTCGCTCCAGCTCCTCCGTGACTCTACAACACACACACACTGGCTCCAGCTCCTCCGTCACTCTACAACACACACACTTGCTCCAGCTCCTCCGTAACTCTACAACACACACACACTGGCTCCAGCTCCTCCGTCACTCTACAACACACACACATTCGCTCCAGCTTCTCCGTGACTCTACAACACACACACACTGGCTCCAGCTCCTCCGTGACTCTACAACACACACACACTCGCTCCAGCTCCTCCGTGACTCTACAACACACACACACACTGGCTCCAGCTCCTCCGTGACTCTACAACACACACACTCGCTCCAGCTTCTCCGTGACTCTACAACACACACACACTCGCTCCAGCTCCTCCGTAACTCTACAACACACACACACTCGCTCCAACTCCTCCGTGACTCTACAACACACACACACACACTGGCTCCAGCTCCTCCGTCACTCTACAACACACACACACTCGCTCCAGCTTCTCCGTGACTCTACAACACACACACACTCGCTCCAGCTCCTCCGTAACTCTACAACACACACACACACTCGCTCCAGCTCCTCCGTAACTCTACAACACACACACACACTCGCTCCAGCTCCTCCATGACTCTACAACACACACACACTGGCTCCAGCTCCTCCGTCACTCTACAACACACACACTTGCTCCAGCTCCTCCGTAACTCTACAACACACACACACTGGCTCCAGCTCCTCCGTCACTCTACAACACACACACACATTCGCTCCAGCTTCTCCGTGACTCTACAACACACACACACTGGCTCCAGCTTCTCCGTGACTCTACAACACACACACACTCGCTCCAGCTCCTCCGTGACTCTACAACACACACACTGGCTCCAGCTCCTCCGTGACTCTACAACACACACACACTCGCTCCAGCTTCTCCGTGACTCTACAACACACACACACTCGCTCCAGCTCCTCCGTAACTCTACAACACACACACACTCGCTCCAGCTCCTCCGTGACTCTACAACACACACACACACTGGCTCCAGCTCCTCCGTCACTCTACAACACACACACACTCGCTCCAGCTTCTCCGTGACTCTACAACACACACACACTCGCTCCAGCTCCTCCGTCACTCTACAACACACACACACTGGCTCCAGCTCCTCTGTCACTCTACAACACACACACACTGGCTCCAGCTCCTCCGTAACTCTACAACACACACACACTGGCTCCAGCTCCTCCGTGACTCTACAACACACACACACTGGCTCCAGCTCCTCTGTCACTCTACAACACACACACACTGGCTCCAGCTCCTCCGTAACTCTACAACACACACACTCGTTCCAGCTCCTCCGTGACTCTACAACACACACTCGCTCCAGCTCCTCCGTGACTCTACAACACACACACACTGGCTCCAGCTCCTCTGTCACTCTACAACACACACACACTGGCTCCAGCTCCTCCGTGACTCTACAACACACACACACTGGCTCCAGCTCCTCCGTGACTCTACAACACACACACACTGGCTCCAGCTCCTCCGTAACTCTACAACACACACACTGGCTCCAGCTCCTCCGTGACTCTACAACACACACACACTGGCTCCAGCTCCTCCGTGACTCTACAACACACACACTGGCTCCAGCTCCTCCGTCACTCTACAACACACACACTCGCTCCAGCTCCTCCGTAACTCTACAACACACACACACTGGCTCCAGTTCCTCCGTCACTCTACAACACACACACACTTGCTCCAGCTCCTCCATCACTCTACAACACACACTTGCTCCAGTTCCTCCGTCACTCTACAACACACACACACTGGCTCCAGCTCCTCCATCACTCTACAACACACACTTGCTCCAGTTCCTCCGTCACTCTACAACACACACACACTTGCTCCAGCTCGTCCATCACTCTACAACACACACTTGCTCCAGTTCCTCCGTCACTCTACAACACACACACACTTGCTCCAGTTCCTCCGTCACTCTACAACACACACACACTTGCTCCAGTTCCTCCGTAACTCTACAACACACACACACTGGCTCCAGTTCCTCCGTCACTCTACAACACACACACACTTGCTCCAGTTCCTCCGTCACTCTACAACACACACACACTTGCTCCAGTTCCTCCGTCACTCTACAACACACACACACTGGCTCCAGTTCCTCCGTCACTCTACAACACACACACACTTGCTCCAGTTCCTCCGTCACTCTACAACACACACACACTTGCTCCAGCTCCTCCATCACTCTACAACACACACTTGCTCCAGTTCCTAGGTCACTCTACAACACACACACACACACAGACACACTGTCAGTGTATCCCAGCATGCACCTCACTCCCAGCATGCATCTCTAATCAGTCACCTAGCAAGCATCCGACCCTGTCTTGTAGAGCTCACAGCACACGTATCTGAAGATGACTTTGTTCAAGGCAGAAGCAGAAGGGTAAATTAGGAAGTGGTTTTGTGTAGGCCGACACCCACCACAGGGTGGGACTGCTTGACACCCACCTGAGGGGTGCAGGGGGGTACATCAGAGGGTAGGAAAGAGAGGGTGTGACTTCTTCCATCGTCGGTGTCGCTGCTGCCGTCTTGGATTTGTTCTCGTCACCAGGATCATCCTCAGCAGTTGGCTGTACTGTCCGGTCAAGAGTCGCCCCAGCAGCCGGTCACCATCGTCACTCGCACTGTCCACCCAGTTGGTCAAGTCGGTCAACTGCGGCTGTTGATCACTGTCAGTAAGTGACTTGCGCACTCGGTCGGGTGACTCATTGAGTCGGTCGGGTGACTTGCTGACTTGGTCAGATGACTCGTTGAGTCGGTCAGGTGACTCATTGAGTCGGTCAGATGACTCACTGAGTCGGTCAGATGACTCGTTGAGTTGGTCAGGTGACCTGCTGAGTCGGTCAGGTGACCCGCTGAGTAGGCCGGGAGACCTGATGCGTCGGTCAGTGGCCTGGCTGAGTAGACTGAGCGGGTGGGCGTAGCCGCCGAGACACATCGTGTGCAGGCCCGTCATGTGTTTCAAAGTCACTGTCACGAGTCTGTCGAAAGCGTCACAAAGGGTTAGTGTCATGTGACATCTAGAGAGAGCTAACATATGTCTAGTGATGTGATGGACACGTGCAATGTAGACTGACACTACTGCGAGACACAATGACACTCACTTGGCGAGCTTCTCCTCGGCGTGCTTCTTGAGGGACTGGTACCTCTCTTCCTGCTGCTTGAACTTCTCCAGGTACTCACTGACACACTTCTTGAGCATCTCCTCATTCTACAACAACAACACACCACTGAACTACACACCACTGAACTACACACCGCTGACAACAACACACCACTGACAACAACACACCGCTGACAACTACACACCACTGACAACTACACACCACTGACAACTACACACCACTGACAACTACACACCACTGACAATAACACACCACTGACAACTACACACCACTGATAACTACACACCACTGACTGACAACTACACACAACTGACAACTACACACCACTGACAACTACACACCACTGACAACTACACACCACTGACTGACAACTACACACCACTGACAACACACCACTGACAACTACACACCGCTGACAACTACACACCACTGACAACTACACACAGCTGACAACAACTCACCACTGACAACTACACATCGCTGACAACAACACACCACTGACGACACACCACTGATAGCAACACACCACTGACAACTACACACCGCTGATAACTACACACCACTGACAACTACACACCGCTAACAACAACACACCACTGACATCCTCAAAAGAGATACAGAGTGCTGAGTTGCTGACCAACCTTCTTGAATGACTCAATCACTGGCTTTGTCTTCTCGTAGCGCCGGTGTAGATCAGCAAAGGCCGACTCGACTGACTGGATGTCTTCAAACGCCTGCAACAGATACACTGCTTCAACCATCTGTGTCTCTCAACCGGTGATTATGTCTTTATATGTATAATGGCCATACCTCATGTATTCACACCCAAGCTTCACAGTTTGCAATGTGCCATTTGTCAGTTTTATTGTGTTATTTTTATGCATCCTCCAAAGTGCAAGATGTTTATCCATTTCATGCCTGGATAATAAAGTTATTCTTATTAATTCTCACAGGTGGTTGGGCAGTCCCCGAATTCCAACCACCGAATTGCATTTAATAAACGCAAAACAATGTTCACAATTGGTACGTTCCACCCACAAAATATTTGGCTCCTTGACACACTAACAACACGATGACTCCACCCACGTTTTGACTACACCCACGACACGATGACTCCACCCACGACACGATGACTCCACCCACGACACGATGACTCCACCCACGACACGATGACTCCACCCACGACACGATGACTCCACCAACGACACGATGACTCCACCCACGACACGATGACTCCACCCACGACACGATGACTCCACCCACGACACGATGACTCCACCCACGACACGATGACTCCACCCACGACACGATGACTCCACCCACGACACGATGACTCCACCCACGACACGATGCCTCCACCCACGACACGATGACTCCACCCACGACACGATGACTCCACCCACGACACGATGACTCCACCAACGACACGATGACTCCACCCACGACACGATGACTCCACCCACGACACGATGACTCCACCAACGACACGATGACTCCACCCACGACACGATGACTCCACCCACGACACGATGACTCCACCCACGACACGATGACTCCACCCACGACACGATGACTCCACCCACGACACGATGACTCCACCCACGACACGATGACTCCACCCACGACACGATGACTCCACCCACGACACGATGACTCCACCCACGACACGATGACCCCACCCACGACACGATGACCCCACCCACGACACGATGACTCCACCCACGACACGATGACTCCACCCACGACACGATGACTCCACCCACGACACGATGACTCCACCCACGACACGATGACTCCACCCACCTGGTCTCGCTCCCGGGACAGCTCAGCCAGGGCCTCCTCATGCGCCTTCTTCGCTGCGTCCTGCTCAGCTGAAACATAACACACTTCCGTGACACTACACACTCCACACGTCATCATTTGCTGACATCTCACACAGGCACTCTTCATTCTTCTTCATGATACTACTTCCTGTCGACATCTATCAAACACACAGGTATGCACACCTGCACGCACGCACACACACTATGATACAGACAACACAATAAGTAGTGGTTTTGCTATAAGGACTCGTAATGTAAGAATCTGACATGTGTTTATACTTTGTGCATCGCCAGAAGGATGAATCTATGAGCAAAGGGAAGATCTCTAACACCGTTTGTATTTTTAATTCATCTCAATGTCACCCTTTCTACTAAGGCCGCCTCATAAGTGGATGAATAAAACCAGTTTGTGCCAATTCTTCACCTTTCTCCTAACCCTAGCAATCATTTGGTTACCACTGGTGGCTTCTTTGACCAGTGCTTCCAACCACCAAAGTTGGTTATTGTCCTGCCTCCAATGCTGACAGTGCATTGATGGTTTTCCAAGGCATTGGTCTTGATCCTTTCCAGAAAGATGTTGAAGAGGGTGGATAATACAGGGTATTTTGGTCAAACTCAAACTATTTCCGGAAAGCAGTGTCCAATGCTGCCAATGAAGATGTCTGTCTGTGCTGGTGGTGTTACAGGTGTCCACACCATACCCTAGCTAAGGCCTTCGTGAAGAAATGGTTCCTGTCACTTGACATGCGACACTGGCCCTGCATGCATCACACACATGTAGAGCGTATTATGCAGTGGGTGTTCTGTACATTTATCAATACTGTTAGTGCTAAAAGTATTCAAACATGCTTGCAAAATGTTTATTAAACAGTAAAAACCAAACTTCACTGACAAATGCAAGTTCAGTACAAAAACACATCTTTCTTGCAATGCAACAAAGATGTGTAGGCTGGACCTTCAACAACACAAATGTGTTGACACAGCCTTCAACAAGACAGAACACACATATGTTGACACAGAGTTCAACAAGACAGAACACACATATGTTGACACAAGGGTTCAACAAGACAGAACACACGTGTTGACACAGAGTTCAACAAGACAGAACACACATATGTTGACACAGCCTTCAACAAGACAGAACACACATGTGTTGACACAGCCTTCAACAAGACAGAACACACATATGTTGACACAGAGTTCAACACGACAGAAAACAGATGTTGACACAGCCTTCAACAAGACACAACACACATATGTTGAGTCTTCAACAAGACAGAATAAATGTTTTGATACAGCCTTCAACAAGACTGGAACCAGTTCCAGTCTTGACAACTGAGACCAGCAGGACACCAGGTGACTGGGTCACCAGTAGGGAACATCCAAAAACACGCGTCAAACTTCTACTCGGTGTTTCATTTTCACTAGGGTTTAACGTGATTAATTCAATCAATGACTTGGTGGTGATTACAGCCACTAATGGTTGTGGTTATTCACTCCAAAACACTCTTGTATGGTCACATTTAACAAGGCAGGTTTGTGTTATGATGACAGCAATGACATCCAAACAAACACAGCCAAATGTGACACAGACATGTCATCCACACAAACACTTTCTTCATGACCAGACGTAAATTAGCCGTCATGTTAGGTCAGACACACGACATGCTGTAATAGACAAATGGCATTCGTGCAAAAAATACCTGAGTCACGGAAGAATCCCATTTCTGTAAATAATGCACAGAATATCACCTAGGTGAAGACAATGACATTTTCTGGGCGCCCATTAACAAGTCAGAACAAATGGTTGTTCATGCAACTCATTCTTACTGTACAACTTCAAACCGTCCAATGCAACAACACTGGCAGTATATTCAACAAGTTTAACAACGACAACAATTGTACAATAAAAAGTATAAAACAAGCACTTGTGTTTGTGTGGCCATTATCTAACTGGCATGTATTCTACGAGTAAGAGTCCTATGACGCTCTAACTGCATGTATTCTACGAGCAAGTGTCCTATCACGTATCAAGTGGTGAAATCTCCACTCACCGATCACTTCTGTGATGTTTCGCTCGTATTCAGCAACGATGGTTCTGCAAACAACCGTGTCACAGTGGTAGCAATGAACAAGTTAATCACAGCTTATAACTGGAGAAATGAAATGTGTCAAATTTCAACAAACATATCAAGTTGAAGAGGTTCAGGAGTGATGCAGACTGTGAAGTGGGGAGAGTGGAGAAGGTTGGTTAGGTTGGAGGGTAGGAGTGGGCGTGGTTAGGTTGGAGGGTAGAAATGGGCGTGGTTAGGTTGGAGGGTAGAAGTGGGCGTGGTTAAGTTGGAGGGTAGAAGTGGGCGTGGTTAAGTTGGAGGGTAGAAGTGGGCGTGGTTAGGGTGGAGGGTAGGAGTGGGCGTGGTTAGGTTGGAGGGTAGAAGTGGGTGTGGTTAAGTTGGAGGGTAGAAATGGGCGTGGTTAGGGTGGAGGGTAGAAATGGGTGTGGTTAGGTTGGAGGGTAGAAGTGGGCGTGGTTAGGTTGGAGGGTAGAAGTGGGCGTGGTTAGGGTGGAGGGTAGAAGTGGGCGTGGTTAGGTTGGAGGGTAGAAATGGGCGTGGTTAGGGTGGAGGGTAGAAATGGGCGTGGTTAGGGTGGAGGGTAGAAATGGGCATGGTTAGGGTGGAGGGTAGAAGTGGGCGTGGTTAGGGTGGAGGGTAGAAGTGGGCGTGGTTAGGGTGGAGGGTAGAAGTGGGCGTGGTTAGGGTGGAGGGTAGAAGTGGGCTTGGTTAGGGTGGAGGGTAGAAATGGGCGTGGTTAGGGTGGAGGGTAGAAATGGGCATGGTTAGGGTGGAGGGTAGAAGTGGGCGTGGTTAGGGTGGAGGGTAGAAGTGGGCGTGGTTAGGGTGGAGGGTAGAAGTGGGCGTGGTTAGGGTGGAGGGTAGAAGTGGGCTTGGTTAGGGTGGAGGGTAGAAGTGGGCGTGGTTAAGGTGGAGGGTAGAAGTGGGCTTGGTTAGGGTGGAGGGTAGAAGTGGGCATGGTTAGGGTGGAGGGTAGAAGTGGGCTTGGTTAGGGTGGAGGGTAGAAGTGGGCGTGGTTAAGGTGGAGGGTAGAAGTGGGCTTGGTTAGGGTGGAGATTAGAAGTGGGCGTGGTTAGGTTGGCGGTTAGAAGTGGGTGGACCTTTGAAGGACAAGGAAGAGCAAGATGCTGGTACAAGAGTGATGTTTGTGGACGTATTCAGCCCGACTCACTTCATCTGTGTGTTCGACTGCTTCATCTTGTTGACCGTGTCGTTGAGTGAGTTCTTTTCCTTATCCTTCGCCTCCAGTTTCTTCAGCCACTCGTTCTCCTTGGCCAGCAGTCGACCCTGGAACTCCAGCTTCCACTCCTTGCGCATGCGATTCACATCCGCCTGCGAGTACTTCAGCACCTGCAGCCAGAGCGCGCCACTGTCACCACCCAGTTCAACTGTTGTTTTTATGTTCAAGTTTTCAAATTGCCCAGTGGCATTTAGGGAAACTGCACCCAGTTGTCACCATTGTATGTGCTCTTTGTCCAATTACCACCCATAAAACTGACAGCTAGAACACGTGGATCATGTGATTAATGAGTTAGCATCATTCACTATACTTTTATCGACAGCTTTTTAATATGTTGATCTAACATGTGTCATGGAGTCAGGAAAATACCAATGTTTGAATCCTCGCAGATGCTATCTTACCTCCACCTCGTAGGTGATGCCTTACCTCCACCTCGTAGGTGGTGTATTACCTCCACCTCGTAGGTGGTGTCTTACCTCCACCTCGTAGGTGGTGTATTACCTCCACCTCGTAGGTGGTGTCTTACCTCCACCTCGTAGGTGATGCCTTACCTCCACCTCGTAGGTGGTGTATTACCTCCACCTAGTAGGTGGTGTCTTACCATGTGAGAGTATCTTACCTCCACCATGTTGGTGATGTCGCCCTGGCCAGGGATGTCTGCTGCCTCAGACAACTTCCCCTCTTCTCCCTGAAACACATCCACAACCTAGGGTCATTTATGACAATATAATACATTATTATTACACAGTGCCATGGTTCGCTAGTCCTGTTACTGATGTTAACAACACTTCATGACGACACCCTATTTGCCGTGTGATATAATTTAATCAACAAATATATCACTTTACTTAACGCATTTTTTGAAACTGATTATTCTCACCTACCACAACACCCACGACATGTCTATTTGGTTATAGTTAATTAATGTTGTTAAAGAACAAATGACATGAAGATGCAAAAAAAACACCTGACTGCCACAAAGAGAAGGAAAACACCTGAATGTGAACACGGTACTACACTGAGATGTCACAAGAGCACGAGAAACATGGATGTGAAAGTAAATGGTAGCAAAGCAGCGACATGAGCACGAAATAGAACAAAAAGTTTAACAGGCAAAACATAGATACCAGGGAACATAAGAAAGATGGGTGGGCCACCTTGTATTTAGTTGTCAGTGCACCACTGGTGAGACTGTGACCAGTATCAGATGGGTATCACAGTCATGTTTCAGTATGTATTCTCCCACCCCCATCCCCCAAGGCCAAACGTACACTGGGAAATGTTACGATGGATTGGTCAGCATTTACAACAATGTTTTACATTACATGCAGGTGGTCACATGCGACTGGTGTTACAAGAGAACCTCACACATACACGTGATGACCTGGGGTCCCTGTCTTTACACTGGCCACATTCTAAGCCCACGTCTATTCAAATTGTTTCAAGGTTGGCAGGTTTTGGCAGCAGAAAGGGACGTCTCCACCCAAAGGGGCAACAACTACAGCGCACGAAGGAATCACGGCACACAAGCGCATCTCTACGAGCCTCGGTGAAAACGAAAACAAAGTCTGGCCGCAGCACGCAACAAAACAAAACGTTGCAACATCGTGACACTCGGCGACGTAGCGCTGTGTCGACGGTAACGTACATCCATCGACGCGTCATACACGAGTGGGCTCTCCGGCCGCCCCGTGTCGTGTGTCGCCCAGTTGACACACTCCACCAACACGGTTCCGTGCTGGGACGAGAAGATGGCGGACGAGTCGGCCTCCAGCTCTGAGTAGCTGTGGACAGCGTCCAGCCACGAGTTGGTCATCACCATCCCACCCGCACGCTGCTCGTGGCTGCTCGACATGTTTGACGCGTCGGTCGCCAGCGACGCAAACGACGACGTCATACTGTCCGGCCCGGCCCCCTGGTCACTGTCCCACTGTCCAGCGGTGGACACAAGGTGATATAAGGTAACGAGCCCCACAATGTCAGTACCCCAAAGGTCCCTCTTTATGGAATCAACAGCAGCGTTAAAACAGTTTCCAACACCTGCCAAAGTGACACCTTACATAGGTACTAGCTGAGTAGCCCAGGGGTGCTTGGGGGAAAACAAGTCACCACCTGAAGTTTTGATCCCAGAGGTCACATCCCCACCACCCTGAATAAATATGTTCAATCTCACTTCTGTAAAAAGGTAGTCTTCTGCACCAAAACAAACTACAGAGAATCCACAGATAACTTCTGTTCTATTGAGCCCACATTCTCAATCCCTCGGAAACAATTCTGAAACCGTCTAAACCTACAAACCATCACAGCTTTATGCAGAGACCCGTCCACCCGTCATTTGGACGGGTAAAAACAAATATGGACGGGTAGAAATATGGGTGGACGGGTGGTGGCCCGGTATAAATTTAAGCAACTCTTCCAAAACCATAGATATTGTTAGTTATCCCTGGAAAGTGAGTGTAAATGGTGTCACATGTTTGTTTGTAGTCCATTTCAGGTCATCAGACACATTTGAAAGTTTGTAAACTGGCTTAACAGTTAACATCCACGTGTCCACCAAAACATGTGTGACTGGCAATAATTGTATCCTGCATAAAGCCCTGCAAACCATCCAAACGGGCCCACTAGATCACTTTCAGCCCAATACATGCAAAACTGATGGAAATGTGGGCTTAGAGACTGACAGAGAAACAGTACATATTACAGATGCCTTACCTAACCACCCGATATGAGTGCTGTGTGTCATGCTTTTGGTCATGTCCAGCAACTTTTTAAAATGACCAGATGTTGTATAACACTGTAAGATCACGCAGGCAGCCAGAATGTTGTGAAGTAACAATACGGTGAGAGAGAACAGAAAGCCTGCAGCTAGAACACACACCTGTTTTTGAGCTGGCTGTGGACTATTGGCGTACAACTCATCCACGTTGTTCCGCTCCTTGTCACACGGTGGCACCTCGCCACTGCTGAGCGCATTCTGAATAAGAACTTGTTCCTCGAGCGCTCGGGCCGCCGGATGTCTACCACCGGTGGCGCCACTCTTGCCACCAGGGGGCGGTGTGCTCATCAGCAGCAGGTCATCGCCAGCTCTGAAAACGCAATCTATATTACTACGGTAGTGAGAATAAAATAAACAAGAAACGCATCACTATTACACGCGATATATAAACATTATGTTTCATAAACGGTGAGACATTTACCAGTGTCTATCCCCAGCGAACTGAACATGGAGGTTCTTAGGTGGTTTCCTCCAAACAGCCCAAATTTGGGCTAATGCAGGAATTGTCCTCCTGTAGAATTACTGAGTCCACTACAGGTTACACATTTACCCCTTGTGTGGGATCTTTTACCTCCCCTGGCATAGACACCAGACAGAAGGGACCACCGGCTTTTAGTGTCTCTTCCGAAAGACACAGGCAAATGTGGGGTGAACGAAACTGCCTAAGTTTTGAAATGGCGGCAGGTGGGATTGAACCACCGTCCCTTCAATTGACAGTCCGGCGCTCTACCGTGTGACCACCGCTCCCCCACCACTGGGTCAATCATCTTGAGAAAGGCCAATATAATTAGTATTTCATTTTTGTGTTCAATGAAGTGGATGATTCCCAAATTGATGAATTCATGAGTAACATGGTCGTCAGGGGGTGGACTGGACCACAGCCTTCACCTAAACCTCCTAACAACCCAGCTGTCCGTGATGGACTCAATAACACACCTGTCTGTGATGAACCCAATAACACACCTGTCGGAGATAGACTGAGTCTCACTCTTCTCTTCCTGCTCTGTGATCTCCGCCTTCTCCACTGCAACAGACAGACACAGTGACACGTGACAACCGACAGACACAGTGACACGTGACAACAGACAGACACAGTGACACGTGACAACAGACAGACACAGTGACAACAGACAGACGCAGTGACACGTGACAACAGACAGACGCAGTGACACGTGACAACAGACAGACGTAATGACACGTGACAACAGACAGACGCAGTGACACGTGACAACAGACAGACGCAGTGACACGTGACAACAGACAGACGCAATGACACGTGACAACAGACAGACGCAGTGACACGTGACAACAGACAGACGCAGTGACACGTGACAACAGACAGACGCAATGTCACGTGACAACAGACAGACGCAATGACACATGACAACAGACAGACCCATAATGCACCACTCCTGGTGACTGGTTACTCTGATGAAAAAACACTTATTCACTTGTGACTACAACTGTGAAACTGGCTTTTTAGATACTGTGCGTGTTATGTTTGGTGTTGGAAAATAAACATTGACTGATTGTTTTAGGAAAGTGGCTAAAAAACACTAGTTGTAACGGGTAATTTTTTTAAATTGTCGTAGGATGATATTCTGTTTGTGAATTGCATGTAAACAGAGAGAACCATACACACAAACCCAATAGAGTAGCACAATATTCCTGTATGCAGACAGGCAGAACAAGCTGACCTGAACTGGAAGTGTTCATACCTGGTCGGGTGCCCCCGTCAATGAGTGGGTCGAACTTGACGTACAGCGACTGTCTAGCCAGATTCGACTGCAACAGATGTACGCAACAATGGTAACAGTTACAGAGTAGCACACAACACCCAACAACACCCAACTTACAGTGACAACATACAAACAACTACTACACATCACAGTGAGATTAGCATTTAAACAAATGAAAACCACACACAACAACGATCAGACAGAGGCAAAGAATCAAACAGCAACCTTACACAGCAACATTGTGCAAAACAAACAAACAACAACCACATATAAAGGCTCACCGTAGCATATAAACAAACAACCATATACAACGTCACGCTGTGGTAAATAAATAAACAACCACATTCAATGTCACGCTGTGGCAAATAAACATATTTCTATGGGACTTCATTTGGGACAATTATACGGGTCTAGAAAAACACAAGGCCTTATATAATACAATATCAGATCAAAGATGACATTAACAGTCTGTCTCTGAACATAGTCTCAATGTGAGTAGTCAGACAACACAAACTGAGACTTATGTTGTCAGACAACACAAACTGAGACTTATGTTGTCAGACAACACAAACTGAGACTTATGTTGTCAGACAACACAAACTGAGACTTATGTTGTCAGACAACACAAACTGAGACTTATGTTGTCAGACAACACAAACTGAGACTTATGTTGTCAGACAACACAAACTGAGACTTATGTTGTCAGACAACACAAACTGAGACTTATGTTGTCAGACAACACAAACTGAGACTTATGTTGTCAGACAACACAAACTGAGACTTATGTTGTCAGACAACACAAACTGAGACTTATGCTGTCAGACAACACAAACTGAGACTTATGTTGTCAGACAACACAAACTGAGACTTATGTTGTCAGACAACACAAACTGAGACTTATGTTGTCAGACAACACAAACTGAGACTTATGTTGTCAGACAACACAAACTGAGACTTATGTTGTCAGACAACACAAACTGAGACTTATGTTGTCAGACAACACAAACTGAGACTTATGTTGTCAGACAACACAAACTGAGACTTATGTTGTCAGACAACACAAACTGAGACTTATGTTGTCAGACAACACAAACTGAGACTTATGTTGTCAGACAACACAAACTGGGACTTATGTTGTCAGACAACACAAACTGGGACTTATGTTGTCAGACAACACATGACATCTGGGGATGAACCTCTGTGATTCCAAGCCGAGAATGTAGTGTCCTAGTCAGATAGTCTGGCTGCAAATGGTGCCCCTGTTACAGGCTAATTTGAATGCATCATGAGTCAGTCATATTAGAAAAATTACGAATATTTGATATGAGTGAAATTCCAACTTCAGTCAACTACACAACCACAACAGTACTAGATTAGCAGTCACTGTTGTCATGACAACCAGATCGCTGCTTTAGTTAACAAGATCATTTTGATGAGTGGCTATGTTTACAATTACAGTAATGCTACACATTCAATCAGTCGAGTGCCGTTATTTAGCTGTCTGACTACACACGTGCGTGCGTGTCTACATACTACATACTAGTGCCTGCTGACATTCAGATACACAGTATGTACAACTTCTACTGGAGGTGTAGATGACATACTGTAGTGTTACTGAACCATCACACTGGTATTAGCTATAGTGGAACTGTAGACCACAGCGGCAGAGGAAGTGCAGCCTTTCTTTTAAACACTACGCTGGTATTATATACATGTTAGAAAAGTTTGGACCAGCGATAATTTTATTGTTCCAGGACAGCAAATAACTTGTTCCAATATATAAAATTTCCCAAGCACTATGAGCACATTTGAATACTATTTAGAAGTAGCTCAATGATGTTGACATTGTTTATATTTCATAAGAGGATATTATAAATTATGCTTGGAAAATAGGTGTCACATATTGCATGTCACACATGTGTCTAGTTTATTTGTGATCGTAACACATCTTGACTGGCTTATGTATATTATGTGAGTCAACATGCACGTTTCTGCCACATTTGTGACTGGCAAAACACTCAGCTAAATCATTAATTTATCCAGGGCATGTGGATGGGACGTGTGGGATTGCAATATTCAAAACATTTTTAGTGCAGGTGACTGCCTATTTTCCCTTTGCAACTAATAATAAAATGTACATGTATACTGCATTTAAATACCGCAAAATAATTAGGCTGAACGGTAACATATCCCAAGGTAATAATACATACATTAGCAATTTAGCAGAGTGCATCAATTATGTAATGATACTGGAGAGTGACATAGGGACATGCACAGTGCTCCCATCTAAGTATACACACACGCACGCATGCATGCATGCACACACATACACAGAGAACATCACCAAACATCAACCATGACAACCAGTCAGTTGACTGCCAGCCAAAACTGCATTATGGTGCATTGGCTGACCTCTAGTTGCTTCTTTTATGGTTCCTAATTAACAGTGGTCACCATATCTACACATAGAGCACTGTGCATCACAGCTGTGTGCTACAACCATGAGCTGTGGGCCCTGCTGGTCCCCTACAACCATGAGCTGTGGGCCCTGCTGGTCCCCTACAACCATGAGCTGTGGGCCCTGCTGGTCCCCTACAACCATGAGCTGTGGGCCCTGCTGGTCCCCTACAACCATGAGCTGTGGGCCCTGCTGGTCCCCCTACAACCATGAGCTGTGGGCCCTGCTGGTCCCCCTACAACCATGAGCTGTGGGCCCTGCTGGTCCCCCTACAACCATGAGCTGTGGGCCCTGCTGGTCCCCCCTACAACCATGAGCTGTGGGCCCTGCTGGTCCCCCCTACAACCATGAGCTGTGGAGCACATGTATGTACTCTTATGGCAGGGTTAAGTCAGAAAAAATACCTTCAAATAAACAAGGTGAATGTGGAACCAATTGGTACTAGGGATGGGACGATTAATCGCGGTTCACGGTATTCGCGGTTTTAAGGCTCACGGTTTGGTGCACCGTCGTCAGTTTGCGTACCGCGGTTTTTGTTTATTTTTATAAATGGCACATCGTCATCGCCTAATCTGTGTTTCCGTACATGGGCGAAAATGGCCACCACTGAGAAACTTGTGTACGATTAAAGTTTAGATACTTAGGCTAAGTATTATGTTAGTTTAGGATAAAACCGGAATCCAGATTTAGCGACACCGCGATAAAATATCAACGTAACGCCACGGTAATATACGCCTACGGCCTTCGCGTACCAGTCGCCGGCGATGCCGACTTTAGTTTAGCAAGATTTTGTTTTGTAAATATTATTTGTCACAGCAATTTAAATGATTTAATTTTATGACCTAGCGTATGTATATGTAATATGAGTTATTAGAGAGGAAGTTTCGACGCTGTAGGAGGTCGCTTTCATGATTAGATCAGAAATTAAAATATCGTTTTGCGGCACCGGAAAGAAAAAAAAAATGGCGACCGGGGTGCGATTACCCAGATGCCGTGAGGTGGCAGCACTTTTTAGCCCCTCAGACCGAATTTGAAATAAATTAACTGAGAATAGTATTTATATCACATATTATTAAAAAAACAATTCAAAATGAGGATACTCTTTATCTGATATTATCTATAAAAAAAAACTATTCAAAAGTAAACTTATACTGAAACGTGTCACACATAAAATAAACAGAATAAATATTTTTTTTAAATAATTTTTATGTTGTCTCATTTATTATGTTCTCCTTTTAATTTTGTGTATTTTACTACTTAGTGGTTGTAAGCGCCCCCTAGTGTTGATGTTAGTCGTTGTAAGCACCCCCTAGTGTTGAATGGTGCAAACCCCTCACGAGAGACCACCCCTCTTCTAAGACCACCCCACTCTGATCTGGGGGGAGGGGGGTCTTAAATGAGGGGTTCCACTGTACTGCACTTAAAATTGTTCATTAAAAATGTTGTGTGATAGGTGGCGTGGTTGTGAAAAGTATCGTGAATATATCGAACCGTGGGTCAAATATCGAAAATCGAACCGAAAATTTAAAATATGTATCGTCCCATCCCTAATTGGTACTGTTGAACAAATCAATAACAACTGCCTTTGGGACATACATTATGCACCATCACATTTAGCGATCGATTTATTGAAATAAAATTGATCTGTCGGACCATTGCATAAAAACCTAAATGTCTACTAGCCATGTGTGCTGAGTGTGCTCTAGCAGGACTCACAGCTGTGATGTCACCACAACATCTGACTTAACCCTGTCATAAGAGTACATCAAGGCTGTCATGATGTACATGACACCTTAATATACCTTGTCCAGGAATCAGATACAACATCATGTCACAGTGCAGTCACACACAGCACCTATACTGACTGTTTACATCAACAATTACCAGAGATGTGCGTCCACGTGTAAGAATGAAACAGACCAACTGACAAGGCTCTGGCAATGCGAGAAACACTTGTCACATGTACAGGGCTAGTGATGAGTAGGTCTCTACTAAACCATATCTGACTCAATGTCAAACAACTTACATCGAGCCGAGAGCGTCTACAGAGCCACACCCAGCAATATCACATGACACGGCTACACCACCATCACATACAGCCACTAATGCCACTAATCCACATTTAATCTCTCAACCAGTCCACCTCACCATGACCTGCACACAGGATAAAGTGCTTCCATTTCTACTCACGTGAATAAAGATAAGTTTGACAAGTTGGAACTGTGAGACTGGTAGAACACCACAATTGTTTTTCACCGAATGGCTCAGAGTTTGATCTCTTGTGATTTCACCCAGTGTCTAAAGGAAGGGTTTTAACGGGGTAATTACCCCTGCAGGTGACCAAGAAAAATACTCTATCATAGGGTAACTATAAAAATCATAACTTTGCTAATACTGGTGATAAAAATATGAATGCTTCATTATAATAAATTGTAATTTCTGTAGAACATTTGAACAAAAATAATTGGGATATTTCTATCTGAAACTGAGCTAAAACAAATAAAAAATTAAACAAATATTTTATCCAGCTGCCAGATAATGATGACGTGAATGAATATACTTCACCATTTAGACAAATATAGCTTCATGTATTAGCTGCTAAATAAAACAAAAATGAAACAAATCCACTGAGAACTATTATTTTAATAATTTTTTCTGACATAAAAAATACGATGATTCAAGCCGGCTGATTGTGGCTGCGCTTGTTACAAATGTCACGCTGCTAATTTGTTGAATTTTCACACCAAAAATGTCACCAAAGTCAACCTAAATATATAAACTACCGTTAGTAGTTAATAACCTTGTATATACTAGAATTGTACACCCATCATTTATCAATTTTGTAAAACAAATGATACTATTTAAACATTTTAGCCACCATATCAATTACAATGCCAGTCATAACCAAGTGTGAATACTGCGAATGCTCTCGACTGCACAAAATGGGTCAATTGTTCCAATATGGAAAAAGTTGGAAGAACTTGTTCAAACAAGTGCGGTAGTTACTGGTAGTAGAGCTGGAGTTGTGCCAACCATTGTTACTGGTGCATCTAAGTTGACAAGGTATAAATGTCCTTGGTGACTATCGAAGGATGTATAAAGAAGAAACACTTACAGCACTGTTAGAGCCACATTTGTCAAACATCTCCCAGGCAGCTACATCGTTGAACACTGCAATCAGACAAACAGGCTGCATTAGACAAGTCGTTTTCATTACAAAACATACAACAAATTTGTATTTAAGATGTTTTCTATGCATGTAAACCATTGCAGGTGGCACTACAGACAATAAAAATACGACTCGTTAATATCAATACTGCAGTCAGACAGACAGTCTGATGTCAGATGTTAACAGGCGTTGTGGTCGGTTGCTGCTACTTCCAACATGTCTGTCACATTGTCACAGAAACTGGCTTCAACACCAACACATGACCCTAACAGAACCAGCATGATGTCACACACTGGCTGTTGTGTAGGACACCCACTGTCACCCCAGAAAGGTGGTCCCTTCACCAGTCTCTTCAGTGTCAGTGTGACTCAGGCCTGCTGCCAGAGACCAATGCATACATCACAGGCAAGTAACATGAGGTGTGGGCCGGGAGACTGTGTGGTGGTTATTACTGACTAGTGCCACTCTACTCACGAATAAGATGGATACCGGAAAGTCTGGATATTTGTAAATATGAATCACGCAGTCTGCTCAGCGAGTCACTTCTTGTAAATAAGTTCCCACAACGGCAAAAATCATCCTCGATTATTCATGTATTTTATTTTGGTTACTCAGTCATACAGAGAGAGGCATCGTGGTTGTAGGCAAGCTGGTCTTTTGATAGGGATGTGTATCTGTGTACTGATCAGTATGTTGTACTATTGATTCTGTGATAAATCAATAAATGTTAGTTACAGTACGGCCGTCAAGTGTCTGTCACAACACAATGGATATGTCACTGCCTGAACACTTCTTTCTCACAAACACATTTTGTCAACACAGGTTTGAAATTTACCGGAGATAATACTTAGGAGTCCCACAGTTCTCTACGAGTGCTGGCTAAGTTACCTATATCTATGAGTGTTGCCCTTATCTATGAATGGCAACCGAGTCAATACCCTTGTTCTGCGAGTACCCTGTAGTACTAGCCAGGCCTTTGTACAGGACCAAAATTGTGCCAGTCCCATATTTGTGTGTGGTAGACACGTTAAAGTGAAAAAAAAGGCTACAGTTTAGTGTTATGCACCTAAAAGAGTTTACACTAGCTAATCATTTGCATCTACAATCCAATTTTTCACCTTAGTGGTTACCTCAGAAAGTGGTCTTAAAGTGGGAAAATCTAGCTAAATCACTGACACCATGAACCGGCCCATCTTGGATCTTGCAACCAATCACAACCCAGCAGTTTGGAAAAGTAATACGTCAGAGAGTCGTCTGCTGGTTCAGCTGTCATAACAGAGAGCCAAGCGGTACGCTAAAAGTTGCCTTACGTCGGTTTACAACGAAATCGCGACATCAATATGCCACACTGTTCCTCAAACGCTTATAGTAATAGTACAGTGAAAGACAGTATCAGTAAGATGTCTTCTTGTTAACCTATGAATCGAGCAGAACTGAAACAGTGGTTCGGTGGATTCGTTTGGACAGTCACAGACACAGCGCAGATCCTAGACGACCCGATTTGATTGACCTAACCATCAAAACGACCACCAACAGCCGCCAAACTTCTCCTCACATATCTTACATACATATGCATACACTACGTTATGTAATAAAATCTCTTGCATTCCTCTGACGAAGAAAATTCACACAAAAAAACGCGCAGACCTCGAGTACAACTTGTTCGGCCGCTCAGCGGTACCGTAAAATCGCTTTTAAAAGCTTTACACAAAATACCGCTAGACGCCACGTTTCTGACTGCTAATATTTAATTGTTTTACTTCACACGCTCGAAATAGTTTAATTACTTATAAATAATATAATAATAATAATTAATTATTATCATCACTATGATTTGCAGGAAATTATAAGTTTTATTATTTTTATATTGATATTTTATTTTTATAATTGTTCATATATGTTTCTAGTATATTTATGTTTTTTTTCTTCTGGTGTGTATTTGTTGTTTAGCATTTTAATGTATGTAAAACGCCATGAACAAGTTTAAATTGGATGTGGCGCTATATTAAATAAACAAACAATTGTTTTTATTATAATATAATATTTTATTTATGTAGCGCCACATCCATAATTGTTTGTGGCGCTTCACAAAATAATGCTATTAAAAATACAATAAAGAGAAAACTACCCACAGATAATATTATTTAAAAATAAATAATGAAAATACATGTTTCTATATCATTAACTAAGCTGACCTATCAGTCATAAATAAACATACAAATTACATAACAACAATTGAAATAAATGAATATAAAAGTATGGTTAATAGTAATAAATAATTAAAGTAGTAAAATAAGTACGACGTAATAATAATTTTCATTCAGCACATACACAACCATTATGCATAAGAACATATTACTGAAGCTATTTGTTCTACTCATGAATGACATTTCCACCATCAGATATGTAATAATTATTATTTTTGAACAAGACACTTTATTAATTATCGGAACAATAAATCTCTAAAATGTAAAAAGGAATATGAATATATGGAAAATATATTATGGTGGTAGAAAAAGAAGGATTTAAAAACAGTAATATTAACATGTTATTGTTTTAGTTATTATTGTTAAAACATCGCTTATGTAATATAAGCTTGCATGCTTTAATAACAGTATGTTGAATAGAAGAGAAGAGAATTGTGGATTTGGCGCTATATAAAATAAACTAATAAAATTATATATTTGTATATTAAATTGTTATTTTTTATCAACTCTATTAGACCCATATCACCAAAGCGTTGCCTTAGTTTGCCGTTTAACATTTTCTGCAGATCATAGTGATGCAGCTAATTATTATTATATTATTTATAATTAATTAAACTAATTCGCGCGTGCGAATGCAGTAAGGTTAATAAATATTCGCGCGCCATCTAGCGGTATTTTGTGTAAAGCTAACTTATAATAGCGAGTTTACGGTAGTCGAAGTTGTCGAGTTGCCGTTCGCCAAGATTTGCGTTTCTGTTGTGGATTTTCTTCGTTAGACGAATACAAGTGATTTTTTTGTAATGTAGTGTATGTATATGTATGTAAGAAATGTGGGGAGAAGTTTGGCGGCTGTTGGCGGTCGTTTTCGTGGTTAGGTTAGAAAGTAACAGATAATAATATGCATGCACAGTTCACGCCGACCAAGAAGACTCTCTGACGTCATTTTGTTTCTAAAATGGCGTAGTCTGTAGACTTTCTATGTCTATGTGTTTTACATTTTTTTCCTGGTAAACCACTGACGTTAAAAATATGATTGTTGTTGGAAGTTGTTACTTTTTATTAACTCTGTTAATCCCATATGATCCAAACATTGACTTTGTTTTCCCTTTAACTCACATACCCAGGACTAGCCAGTCAACATGTGTATTATGTATGAACACCATGAATCACAGCATATATGATTTTATGAAACTGTTGGATGACACGCCACTGTCAAGCAATCTGAAACGTCAGTCCCTCACAGATGACATAACACATCAGTGACATCACAAGTTTTTAGACTTGGCAACTTTAATCAATCCTGCACAGCTTCCTAGGCTAGAAGTTTTATTTTGAAAATCCACCTTTTCTGTGGATTCCCATAAAAAGCCTCGGGTGAAACTTAAAACTGCATTCAACGTTATTTTGCCATGCCATGTTGTGTATCTAATATAAGGATGACTTGTATATAACTCCACTTATCACAGACATACAGGCTTGCCACTACCTAGTGCTTAGTGCCTACCAGACGTGTACTTGAAGGGGGGGCGGTTGCTCTTCGCGATACGATGCAGTGACAAGGGCATAGCGGCAGGTGAATCAGTGACACGCCAGTTACCTGGGTAGGTGGGTGGTCAGCAGGTCATCTGTCCAGCCGTCCGGCCGTCGTGTCACTCTGGTCAGACACAGTGACACATGTCAGTCAGTCAATGTCAGAAAGTGACACACGTCAGTCAGTGTGACTGTCATACAACCAGTCTGTCAGCTATGGTTTGTAGCAAGTGTCATTTCTGTTCTACAAGGCTTGCTTCACAAAGTATAGTCACCACTGTGGTAGGCTGATAAGTCTGTCCTTATATTCATTACACACTGCATGTTGTCTCCAGGACCACTCCAAGTGCCTCACCCCACTGCCCAGCTCACCTGTCACACTGCAATTAATGGACAATACCTATTCCTACATAAATGTACACCGATGCACAGTAATATATTTAGACAGTAGATAGTTTCAAATTCATGCAGATTTTCTACAAACAGTGTCTAAGTTAGCTAATGGTTCATGTTATATAATATTACCAGAAAGTTGCAATAGTTATTTTATTTTAGGTACATTAACTTTCCTAATAATAACATTTACAAATAACATAGAATCTCCATAAACACATTGCGAAATATTCTGAAAATATTCTTGTGTAAATGTCATATATTTCCTACAAGTCTATACTTTTCTTCAAAACAAATGAAAAACTGCATTGTGGAACAAAGATAAGATTAAAAGTGCAATTCTGTACATGGAATTGCAACCTTTTAAAGTGTTAGGACAAGTTATAATTTTGGAAAGTAACCACCAAACCAATTAAATTATCGCCGATCTAGCCTGAGTTAATGACACACACACACAAGCACTACACTCCCAGACACAATCTGTGCTTAAATATTTGTAATCACCAATTAACTACCAGGCAGAACATGCTATATAATTATCTAGCCTGCTCATTAAAATCTGTTTGGTAATGACATCATGTATCATGGTGTCACTTTGATCACACATATGATCATCACAAAATGGCAACAGCTGGACATTACCCTGATGTTGGGGCTACAATGGTATATGGGCCGACCGACCGACCGACCGACCGACCGACCGACCGACCGACCGACCGACCGACCGACCGACCGACCGACCGACCGACCGACCGACCGACCGACCGACCGACCATGCTTAGTAGCCATCTACTGAGTGGCCACAATCCTCCTGAACTACATGTTGTAAATCATAATCTTGGAACCTCTTGAGTAACAACCACAATCTCCCTCCTGCACGACAAAAAGGTATCGGTAATCTTATACTTAACTGGCCTAAATTATTACGGCCTTTTAAACCCATTTTGTTCACCTTATATCGATGTGTATGTGTTCGCAATGTGATTCTACATCACTTCCGGTACAAAGAATTAAAATTTAAAAATCTAAATTTGTGTTTTAGAACAATTTAAACAGCTCGCGCCTCCGCGGTTCTGGTGCCTCTGGGAGGTGCCTACAGCCCGCGCCATATTTGCAGCGGTGACATCGCGTTGTTTACTTCGACTCGGCGTGTTTAAATTGTTCTAAGACACTAATTAAAGCAATTAAATCAGACTTCTTTGTACCGGAAGTGATGTAGAATCACATTGCGAACACATACACATCGATACAACGTGAAAAAACGGTTTCAAAAGCCCTTCAAAAGGCCGTAATAATTTAGGCCAGTTAAGTATAAGATTACCGACAAAAATCCTCCTGACTTATCACAATCATCCTGATTAAACATAACCTTCCTGAGTGACGACAACAGGCCTCGACATAACCCAGTGGGTAAGCCACTTGACATACCCCAGTGGGTAAGCCACTTGACATACCCCAGTGGGTAAGCCTCCATAATTATGACCATAATCCTACAGGCATCTTCACCACATCTGTTGGATACAGTCATGTCTACCGGTGAGACTGAAACTGAGAGCAGTAGTATTTCAGAAAAGAGGGCCTCATTACACCACCAGCACCAGCAATAGTGCCGAGCCATAGGCCCTGCAGCTCACTTCAAAACGATGCACACACATTGGTGATATGCATGTGTCAAAGGCCAGTCAGAAAATGGATACATTCAATGGCGGACACACACACACCACTCCCCCCCCACCCACCCCACACCCACGCATAATAAGTTATGAAGAAACAGTTCAGATTTCATCTGCTTGCAGTGAACTGACATATCACACATGTATACACACTTGAAGAAAGAAAACTGCGACAAGACCAACCTCACCTACCTACAACAGTAATGTCAACAACGCATGCACAGACTCACTGAGCCGTCTAACAGTCCGACTGATTATTCAGCACCCACCGCGGCAGTAGACAACATGGCGCTGAACTGACACATGCACAAGCAGGGCCACTGTCTGGTTACTAGGTACACACTACAGTCACTAGTCACTGGCTACACCACTCACTGCCACAGCCACCACCGCTGTCCTGTCCTGTCTCTGCCCAGACCTGTCTTGTTCCACCAGACAAACAGGGCAGGGTGAATGCCCTCAGTGTCAGTCACACTGCCTCCACTGCCTTAGGTGCACTGCTACAGTTAGTCAATAACGTTTATAACCATGCATAATACACGAGCCTGCAGCTAGAGTGAACACCACTGTGAGCACATACATGATACACACACACCTGGGACTCATTTCTCAAGTTGTACTTATGAGCACATTTAAATGTGCAATGTGCTCACATTTGTCCAGCTCATGACAAACTTTAGTGTTTGTATGAGGCTGGAATGTTAACATAATTTATGTATACATCAATGCTCGATATACAGAGATCTATGCTAGATTAGTATGATACTAAAAGCAATATTTCATGATGTGTGACCAATGTCACTACTACATCCACATTTTTCTAAATCATAGCAATAATACAAGGCTTCAAATTCTACTTGCCCGTTAGCCCGAGACAATTGCATTAGTCGAGGCAAGTGAAATTGCTAAGTTGTTGTCAGTTAGACAATCTTGCTGCAACCAGAAAAATTTAGTTCTCTACAACATCTGTCAGTGTACGTCTTCAATCAATTCTCTAATGACAGTAATCAAACACAGAATATACTGCAAGAAATATGGCTAATACCATCCGCCAGTTTCAAAATTAAGGCCAGTTGCTGGTTACCTATGCACAACCACCTGTCAGTGAGAGTTGGCCTGCAATCCATTCTCAACCAAAACAGCGCACAAACGTATGTTTAAACAATATCAGTAAATTAGCTAATTGGCTACATAAAATGAAGTTGACAGTTAAAAGTTTTCTCTCACTAAAATAAATAGTAATAAATGGTTATGTTGACATAAAACTAAACTTAGTAGAGAAAGTATAATGGCACATAAAAATTAAAAATTTAATTACCTAGTGACATAAAAAAAATAACTGACAGTTATGTAGTATACACATGTAGATGATTACATAAGTAAATATATGAGCAAGCAATAAATAAACACGATGACATAAAATAGTGCAACTAGCGGTTCAAGCGGCCTGTGGATAAAAACTTTTTGTAAACCTATTAATTATTCTGATTTTAATACTCGTGAAGTGATTGCCAGAGGGAAGCATTTCAAAGAGATGGTTGGTTGGTTGGGTGGTTTGCATCCCGCACAATGCTCGTGGATGTTTGGGCACAACGAATAAGATAAATTGACTCAAGGGATGACACCTCGCTCCCAGTGATTTTGGAAGCGCATTTCACAATGGCTTGCAGGCGATATTTTTATATGCACCTAGCGCTGCCAAACCATACAAGAATAGAAAAGTGAGAATGCTTTCAATGATAGCGCAGTTTTTGTGATGCATACTGCATTTTCACTCCAATTGATATTGTTAGAATTTGTTGTTCCCAGGAATCTAAGACTTGACCCACTATCACGCCATTTATTGAAATGGGACAGACTTGTGTCTTCTTCCTTCTAAAATCAGTTATCATCTCCTTTGTTTTTAGGACGTTCAATTCCATGTTATTATCCATTCACCAGCCAACCATTCTCTGGACCTCCTCAGAGGATGCCATTTCATCCTCATTCTCAATGCAGCCCTCCACAGTAGTGTCATCAGAAAATTTGATTACAAGGACCGATCGGTCCATGGAGACACAACACAATCATTGGTAAAGATAGAAAATAGGAAGGGGATAGCAATCAGCCTTGTGGGGTATCAGTATTCAGGATAAGAGATCAGGAGATGGCGTTATTTATGCAATTTGTTAAAATTGTTGTCCATTTTTTTGTGACAGGCTACTATATGTTAGAAGGTAGGGCCTCCACTAACATTAAGCTAAATTCTAACTATGGATCAGCAACTTCTGTCTTAGAAAGCCAGATGCCTAAAATGTATAAGACACCACAAACCAATTAAATAGTATCTGTAATATTATATTAAATATTGATAAAGTTATACCAAATGGCATAGCATAAGGTTTTGGCACCCTAGCTTTAGAACATGGCCTTACCATCATTACTGCATATCAAAAGATCAATGATTTGCACGGGTATGTGTTCAATGAAACCAGACTGATGGTAAAACAGGTTTTCCATTCGTTAACTTGGATTCACCAAGAGAGCTGTACATACATGTATAGTAAAATATAATCAATCATGGATGAGTAGGTTTTGAAAGTTACATGTAGTGAGACCTATAAAATGTGTCAACTGATGTATGATGAACTAGCTTCAACAAAATTCAACAGCAACTTATTAGAATTGTAAGACTAAGGTTGATCATTAAAGACAAGTTATGAGTAAAACTGGCACTTATGTACAAGTCAGACCCACCTCAATTTTGCCATTATAACTGTTTTTTGCCAACATGTGATACTTGATTTTGTTAATTCAATCAATTATAATCATCTTGCACATATTTATGTTTTATAAACAGCGCGTCTTAGCAGACTTTTAAGGTCGAGAAGACAGCGCGGTCAGGATAAACAAACTGTTTATCGCTCATTCCATGTGCACAGCGCAGTAACATGCACCGCTGCGCTTGCGACTGGCACAAATCGTGCTGTCTTTTCGACCTAAAAAGTATGCCAAGACGCGCTGTTTATAAAACATAAATATGCGCAAGATAATTATAATTGATTGAATTAACAAAATCAAATATTGGCAAAAATACAGTTATAATGACAAAATTGAGGTGGGTCCGACTTGTATATAAGTGCCGTAAAACTTTATAACGACTTGAACTAGTCAGTGGGTTATTGTTTTCGGAGTCCATATTACAGTCATTCTGATTCACATAGACATAGGCATCGACCCCATCGTATCCGTCGGCGTGTGCCGTAGCACTGACTTAGCCCGCCGATGCCGGGGCGTCTGGGCATGATTGTATGGCATCCACGATATTTAGTTCGAATTAACATCCACAAATTACAAAAACGACTACACAGATTGTAATAAAACATCTTTGATATCGGCAGCTAATACAAACTATCTCAATATTAACCTGTTTCGGTGGTAACCCGCTTCCCCTGAATGCAAGCACTGACGTTGCCGCACTCCTCGCTGATGGCGGTCGTTGCTAGCCGGCAGTAACGGAGCAACTCAAATATGATTGGTTAATAAGTTATCGTATCTATGGCACTGGTAATTCACAGCAGAGCAATTTTAATTGCTTTGTGCAGCTATTATTTCTGACATAACATACACGCAGCCACGCTAATAGAACAAAGCAGTATGGTCGCCCAAAATATTCCGACGCGACGACAACGCAGTACTAAGTGCGAATGTGCTTATTGTCAATAATATGAGGTTTTCCGTGCAGTTCGAAACAGTTATGCCAAGACAAAGTTGAATAAATATACTATTATATACATATAGTGACCCTCAGAATAGTAACTTCACCATAAAAGTATTGTATTTATAATCATAGTATAAGACGCCATCGTAAAAACAGCACGAAATGCCAGTACAATAACGTATGTGTCCGGTAGGCGGCTCCACTGCAAGTCTACCTAGTGCTAGGTCTCGTCCAGAAATTGGCACAATAGTATTCAATTTTGTTTCATACTACGTTATATTTCACCTGTTGTGTTGTTTTGTGCCATACATTTTTGATAGTGGTACTTACTTCGTAACAATCATCTGCAACCGTATTAGGTACGAGTTGTTAAGACTTAAGTTTTCATGACATAGCCTAGGCTAGGGCATCAGGTGTAAAATGACTAAATCAAGTCTCAACTCAAGACGACGCAATCGATGAATACTAAGTTTGACTTCGATATGTGCGAGGATGTATTATTTACCTGTCAGTGACGTCACGCTTAGCCTTAGGCTGCTAACACGAATTGACACTGGTGGTATGACGCGTGAGGATTCCCTGTGACGACGTCCACGGATAGATCGCTGGAACCGCACTGCATGCCATGTGGACAGCGAATGAAATAATCGTTCACGTTTTCAGTCACCGTACATCGAGCTTCAAATTGATTGTAATCTCCACGTTCCGTTCTGTCTCCTAGCATTCTCCCATATTTGTTCAGGGACATTCCAAACTGATTTTGTTCGTAAATTACTTTTTAGTGAACAGATTAAAACGCAGTCGTTTGTCAAGCATGCATCCAGTAATAAAAACCGTAATTTTATGGAACCGTCGACCACAGCGAAAGTCGGATAATACGCTGACATTGATCAATATCCTGGCGACATTTCTTGCAAGAACGACGGAATAAAATCAATGATTGTCTGACGCTCTGCAGCGAACGGACAGTGTGGCGGCTTTCGGACGACACTTCTGAGCACTTTGCACGGCAAAGTAGAACTAAACACAAGTATCTTGGGTGCTCTCTTGTCAATGTTTCCCCTTTCGTGCTGTCCATTACACTACTTATCTTCGTTCCAAGGTAGATGACTCCCAAGAAACTAAAGCTAACTGCTCACGATTGGTGAATGGCCTTGATAGTTCCACGGTGCTCCAAATGCCAATCAGTGTGTACAGCTGACCAGACAAACTCTGGCAGTATGCGTGTTTCTCCACTATGTATCTTTGGTATATTTGTACACGTATTTTCCAGAAACGATAAAACAAAGATGAGTCATCTTGAAGAAATAGGACTGTAGTCCAGACGGAACATGTCCACCATTAGCTCGGCCTTTCTCATTCGCAAAACAGACAGATAATATCCAGACTTAGATTACAGACTTACCTATGGCAGACGACCATACAGTTACTTTGGCTTTCATTGGCTTTCATCGGGCCTCGAATGAAAGCCCACAAATAATGATTCTGACAATTTGACATGTTCTGCAGATGAACAGCAAGCTGTGCCAATGACCAGAGGTCACTTCCCTTCACAACTACACACAGTTTGTAGCTGTGATTCATCATGTCACAAATCTTGCACAAGTCACATTCCAGCAAACAACACAGTGTTATCCATACATGAGATTTTACAAGAATAAATACTCAGAGCTGTACTAGTAACATTATCGTTGGAAGCTAAAAGTATTTCTGACAACCAGGTAAAGGTCGAAGCAATCAGTGCTACTTAGTTGACAAATGGTGACAAAATTAGCGATGGCTACCACGTCAGTAGCAGTTGTATGGATATTTCCAACACAGAACAATGAAGAATTGTTATTTAAAATGATAGATATTTAATTCTTTAATCCAAAGCAAAGTTCATGTTTTTATTCCAAATATTTTGGCAGGTTTGTTGGCCTTAATTTTTGTTGACTAATGTTGCTGTCATCACATAACCAATGTTAAAAAAACACTTCAAAGATGGCAATATTAAAGACCAGATTCAATATGATATTCTGTGGGCATCACAATGATGTATGTTTGCGTATCATAGACTACTTATCAGGAAATGTGGATTATATCTATCATTACGTCCCACTCTAGGTCACGTTTGACTATGTTTGCAATTCTACTGAAATTGATTACACCAAAACATTTTAAATAATTAATGTTATCTGCGGTTATATTATTTTATTCAGCGAATCATGTCACTGACTGACAGCTACTGAGACTGTGCCTACCTAACCAACTTCACACAATTCAAAAATTAGCTTTAAAACATAATGATAAAAAAATTGTTTTCATATATTTGTTATAATATATTATGTAAATAATACTTTAAATGTTGTATATGCTGTATATCGGTTCCTTCTGCCATGGCGCATTTAACAATTTAATAGAGGCCATAGTATAGACGACTATTAGATGTGCTTGTTACCTTTCATTGGTCCACGACTCGGCTCACATGCAGTGCTGCCACTGGTGGACAACCGGCGCAACTTAAACTTGCTCAGATTGGAGAAGTTGTATCTTGTGGAAACATTACTTCCAGCGGCCACGAGAGGGCATGAAGCAGATGGCATAATCTCTCCTCACTACCTTGTCTCAAGACATAGCTCTGTAGTTCACTGTGTACATCATGCTGTCATACACATCACTTAGTCTCACACAAGTCTTATACTATAGTCTCACATGTGACTCACAGTCACATCAGTGTCTCTTACAGAATACACACGTGTCTTATAGTCTCATGCGAGTCTCATGCACATGTGTCTCTTAGTCTCATATGCATCTCTTACAGTCTCATGCATGTCTTGTACGGTCTTATACACATGTCTCTTACAGTCACACGTGTCTTGTATGGTCACATGTGTCTCTTATGGTCTGACACATGTGTCGTATTCACACACACGTGTGACAACTAACCTCAGCTAAGTGAGAATGCTGCCATACGCATGGCCCCTGGCTGTTGTCTAATTCACTGACAGCTGTTGTTTCCATAGTACAAAGAGCAGCGGCTTCTGATGAGATGAAAACATCAATAAAATATTTACATCAGTCACTGAATGTGCTGCACAAATTCAGGCTTGTCAATGACCTGGAGCAAAAATGTCTGGCAACATGTGTCATTTGGCACAGAAATTTCCTCTGGCTGATTCACGCTCAGTTCACAGACTCCAAGAAAATGTGTAAATACAGTCTAATCGGTGTTTTGTCATCCACAAGAAGAGCATATAATCCACACTATGCTTCAAACCGTAAAACATGACATGTGAATAATGATGATGCTTTCATGGAACTGAACGGCATGCTGGGTAGAGACGCCAAAATGTGCATCACACCGATGTCATAGTTCTTCCTCAGAGCATCTTTTGAAGTTCTTGAGCAGACACCTCGATCTTTGTTGACACTCCGTGGTTTCTAGGGGGCACCACTGGTTGTGCTCCTCGAACCACACAAGTCACCAGCACAGTGATCACAGAGCCGTCAAACCTTGCACTGTCTGAGACAACGTCTACAGAGCAACACTGACTGTCTGGCTCTAGGTCATGATTTACTGCTGTTTATCTATGAAGTAACCCTCACAGTCAAAGTGTAATAAATTCATAACATCCAGCACCTATTGATCGGAGCCAGCCCATATAACAATGGCTCCCACCAGCCGATGATAGCGACACAACACACACGACAATCAGCTATCAACAGTAGCCACCGACAATCAATAGACGCCACAGTAGCTGTCTGTGGGCTCTCAATAGCACACGACAAGACATTCCACGTTGGGCATACTGAGAGCATGAAAGACTACAGAAATGCAAACATTACAGCCGGCTGAATGCTCTCAGGTAATCAACCAGCCAATGACAGATCCCCTTGACGCTTCCTACATCGGCGTGTCGTTCGATTCCATCATCCACACTAGACCCTGTCTCAACCTGCTTCTCACAGTGCCTGCTCACACATGCACCATGCACACACTCACCATGTGGACCAACAGTGTCTGTTGACACTCACTGCTTGCAAGATGAGAATAACAGACGTAGCGACATGTGCACTGTAGTCCACGTGTGCACTATAGTCCACGTGTGCACTGTAATCCACGTGTGCACTATAGTCCACGTGTGCACTGTAGTCCACATGTGCACTATAGTCGACATGTGCACTGTAATCCATATGTGCACTGTATTCCACGTGTGCACTGTAGTCCACATTCCACATGTTTATTTTCTTTAACCAGGCTTTCAAATCACACATCACAGAAATGTCAACATAACTAACTGAAGAAGAAGAGAGCAGCTATGTTTGATAGCTATGTTTCGTAGGGTAACAGTTGACATTTGTGGTGTCAGCGTAACATACATCATTATGTAACTTAGGCAGTTGCGTACATTTCTATGTAGAGTACTGATACTGACAGAATGAACAACAATTATTATTTACCTTAATTTAATATAATTTTATTGATTAAATAAACATGGTTTGTAAATTTTACGTTGAGCCTAATTTTACTTTTTACAAGACAAACAAAACCATGTACCCCCAGTCGAACAAACATTTTGCTTTTCCTTTCTGCAATTCTTTCACTTGTTATATAATAATAATAAATTAAAATAACAACACTGATCCTATTGCTACGGATATCACGAGTACACACAGAGCTCTGTTCACTGCACTGGTTCCCTGGAGGTGCCTAGCATAGCACAGCACCCGTCTGAGACTGACGCAGTGGCACAGTGCGTCAGTCAGTCCATGTGAATAATGCATGCTGCACACATGGTGGCTGTGGGCCTGTGGCTGTGGCCACATCTAATTATCCACATCTGCTGTGTGCTGACCTGGCAGTGTCAACTGACATCTCAACACAACCCCCCAGATGACCCTTCTGTCACCCACAGATGACCCTTCTGTCACCCACAGATGACCCTTCTGTCACCCACAGATGACCCTTCTGTCACCCACAGATGACCCTTCTGTCACCCACAGATGACCCTTCTGTCACCCACAGATGACCCGTCTGTCACCCACAGATGACCCTTCTGTCAAACACAGATGACCCGTCTGTCACCTACAAATGACCCTTCTGTCCACCCACAGATGACTCTTCTGTCCACCCACAGATGACTCTTCTGTCCACCCACAGATGACCATTCTGTCACCCACAGATGACCATTCTGTCACCCACAGATCACTCTTCTCATTACTCAGTGTAATTTTCTTAAATGATGTAATATAATAAAAAAACATGTTTTTATGAAACAGCACATTCGTGGTGAATTAAACAGCAATAAAAAAAAAAAAATTAATAGATGCTCTGCTTCAGTAGGCCATGGGCACTGAATGCAGCAGTGGCTGAGTGCTAAGTGCTGAGCCCAGTGTGGCAGTACCTTTGCTGCTGTTACTGACTTACTTCCTGAACGTGCGCCAGACTGACCTAATTACAATTAATAGTCAGTGTGTACATGGCGAGACTCCCACTACTGAGCTGATTGGGGTCAGGACACAAGACAAATATTCTAACAATGAATGAGTTTCTGACTCATGAATACTAGGAAAATCAGGTCATAAATATCTTGCGCTATAGGTTTCTTGTCTTAAATGCATTCTTCATTACTTGTCAAGATCGCCGAACACAACTACTACAATACAATAACATTTAATAGTCCCTGAAAGAGGACATTCTTGTGGTAGATATTCCCATAACACAACATAAAACAACAACGTTAGTATTGAGAATGCTGACAATACTAGCAGCCGATGCCATGGCAACCACAATAATAATTGATTAAAATGCATGATTTCTGTCATCATTCCTACCGGCAACCGGTCACACTGTTCTGCTTGTAATTATCCTTTGGAAAATATAGCTATCAACATGATTTGTGGACAGCCCATATATTAGAGAGAGAAAACAAAGTCCTGTCTTTCAACATGGGAGAACGTCAATGTCCTGCCCCCAAGTGCCTCCAACCTGCTTTCTATAGAACCATAAGCTTCCTGCTCTGTGGTACTGCATCAACCAGCACTGTACTGTTATTGCAGCACACATTACAATACAGTACTGCACCATGCATCACACATAGGCTGTGCATCACAATGACTACACGTGTCTACAACTTGAATATGCACACTAACAACACTTACCTGTAGTGTGTTCCAACAGTCAATATACCTGCAGCCTTGCAACCAACGCCTACTTACATGAGTGTGTGTGTTTGTGTGTGTCTGTGTGTGTCTGTGCACATCTGTGCACATAAGCATTCAGGTGGAAGCCTGTAATATCCTGTCGAACCAAGCATTCACCTGACCTACGAGTCTTCAGCAAAAGTCAATGAGATTTATCAGTCGGCCATAGCGTGTGGGTTTAATTGGTCACAGTGACTGCTGGAGGATATTTATAAATACAAATAGGCCGGTTGATTATCTACTCAGTCTAGGCAGATAAACAGGCCACACTCTCACAGACTATCACCATGGAGACAGCAACTAAATACTGCATTCATCACAAGCAACATGCAACTATAATTATACTGCATGGGTCACAATCAACATGCAACTAAATACTGTGTGGGTCACAAGCAATTGATGAACTCTATGAATGAAACTGAGAAATATGTATAACTTGTCTAATTTCAGTCTTCCTGTTTTAGAAAAATTACTTCAATATCAGTGCACTTAGTTGCACCCACAGGCCACTGAAACAGTGAATGACACCCACAGGCCACTGAATCAGTGAATGCCACCCACAAGCCACTGAATCAGTCAATGCCACCCACAGGCCACTGAATCAGTGAATGCCACCCACAGGCCACTGAATCAGTGAATGCCACCCACAGGCCACTGAATCAGTGAATGCCACCCACAGGCCACTGAAACAGTGAATGACACCCACAGGTCACTGAAACAGTGAATGCCACCCACAGGTCACTGAAACAGGGAATGCCACCCACAGGTCACTGAAACAGTGAATGCCACCCACAGGTCACTGAATCAGTGAATGCCACCCACAGATCACTGAATCAGTGAAAGGCACCCACAGGCCACTCATTATCAGTGAATGCCACCCACAGGCCACTCATTATCAGTGAATGCTACCCACAGGTCACTGAAAAAGTGAATGCCACCCACAGGTTACTGAATCAGTGAATGCCACACACAGGCTACTGAATCAGTGAATGCCACCCACAGGTCACTGAAACACTGAATGCCACCCACAGGTCACTGAATCAGTGAATGCCACCCACAGGTCACTGAAACAGTGAATGCCACCCACAGGCCACTGAATCAGTGAATGCCACCCACAGGTCACTGAAACAGTGAATGCCACCCACAGGTCACTGAATCAGTGAAAGGCACCCACAGGTCACTTGTTATCAGTGAATGCCACCCACAGGTCACTGAATCAGTGAATGCCACCCACAGGCCACTGAATCAGTGAATGCCACCCACAGGCCACTGAATCAGTGAATGCCACCCACAGGCCACTGAATCAGTGAATGCCACCCACAGGCCACTGAATCATTGAAAGGCACACACAGGTCACTTGTTATCAGTGAATGCCACCCACAGGTCACTTGTTATCAGTGAATGCCACCCACAGGTCACTGAATCAGTGAATGCCACCCACAGGCCACTGAATCAGTGAATGCCACCCACAGGTCACTGAATCAGTGAAAGGCACCCACAGGTCACTTGTTATCAGTGAATGCCACCCACAGGTCACTGAATCAGTGAATGCCACCCACAGGCCACTCATTAGTGAATGCCACCCACAGGTCACTGAAACAGTGAATGCCACCCACAGGCCACTCATTATCAGTGAATGCCACCCACAGGTCACTGAAACAGTGAATGCCACCCACAGGTTACTGAAACAGTGAATGCCACCCACAGGTCACTGAATCAGTGAAAGGCACCCACAGGTCACTTGTTATCAGTGAATGCCACCCACAGGTCACTGAATCAGTGAATGCCACCCACAGGCCACTGAATCAGTGAATGCCACCCACAGGCCACTGAATCAGTGAATGCCACCCACAGGCCACTGAATCAGTGAATGCCACCCACAGGTCACTGAATCAGTGAAAGGCACCCACAGGTCACTTGTTATCAGTGAATGCCACCCACAGGTCACTGAATCAGTGAATGCCACCCACAGGCCACTCATTAGTGAATGCCACCCACAGGTCACTGAAACAGTGAATGCCACCCACAGGCCACTCATTATCAGTGAATGCCACCCACAGGCCACTCATTATCAGTGAATGCCACCCACAGGTCACTGAAACAGTGAATGCCACTCATTATCAGTGAATGCCACCCACAGGTCACTGAAACAGTGAATGCCACCCACAGGTTACTGAATCAGTGAATGCCACCCACAGGTCACTGAAACACTGAATGCCACCCACATGCCACTGAATCAGTGAAAGGCACACACAGGTCACTTGTTATCAGTGAATGCCACCCACAGGTCACTGAATCAGTGAATGCCACCCACAGGCCACTGAATCAGTTAATGCCACCCACAGGCCACTGAATCAGTGAATGCCACCCACAGGCCACTGAATCAGTGAATGCCACCCACATGCCACTGAATCAGTGAAAGGCACACACAGGTCACTTGTTATCAGTGAATGCCACCCACAGGTCACTGAATCAGTGAATGCCACCCACAGGCCACTGAATCAGTGAATGCCACCCACAGGCCACTGAATCATTGAAAGGCACCCACCGGCCACTGAATCAGTGAATGCCACCCACAGGCCACTTGTTTTCAGTGAATGCCACCCACTGCCACTGAATCAGTGAATGCCACCCACAGGCCACTTGTTATCAGCGAATGCCACCCACAGACTGAATCAGTGAATGATGTAAAATATATCTGAAGTGTGTTCCTTTACTGTTGGTGTAATCCTTACATTGATGCCACAATATGCCACCTTTCATGTAATCCTTACATTGATGCCACAATACGCCACCTTTCATGTAATCCTTACATTGATGCCACAACATGCCACCTTTCATGTAATCCTTACATTGATGCCACAACATGCCACCTTTCATGTAATCCTTACATTGATGCCACAACATGCCACCTTTCATGTAATCCTTACATTGATGCCACAACATGCCACCTTTCATGTAATCCTTACATTGATGCCACAACATGTCACCTTTCATGTAATCCTTACATTGATGCCACAACATGCCACCTTTCATGTAATCCTTACATTGATGCCACAACATGCCACCTTTCATGTAATCCTTACATTGATGCCACAACATGCCACCTTTCATGTAATCCTTACATTGATGCCACAACATGCCACCTTTCATGTAATCCTTACATTGATGCCACAACATGCCACCTTTCATGTAATCCTTACATTGATGCCACAACATGCCACCTTTCATGTAATCCTTACATTGATGCCACAACATGCCACCTTTCATGTAATCCTTACATTGATGCCACAACATGCCACCTTTCATGTAATCCTTACATTGATGCCACAACATGCCACCTTTCATGTAATCCTTACATTGATGCCACAACATGCCACCTTTCATGTAATCCTTACATTGATGCCACAACATGCCACCTTTCATGTAATCCTTACATTGATGCCACAATACGCCACTGAACATGGAATAGGTGGTGCACAATGGCGCCACCATGCAGCTAAATCAGAACTACTGTTACTGGTGTTCAAAGTGTTTCAAGACAAACTTCCAAGACGAACTGCAACATTTGACCCACCAACCAAAACACAGTAGTTAGGTAATACTGTGCAGATGGAGGTCTGGGGCCCTCACATGGGAAACAAAGTTTGATTTTAGTTGCTTGGAGATGCAATTTCTCAACATTTAGAATTGGAAATCCCACCCAGCTTATGTTGATCATTTCCATGTCTTAGGACAATGAGTAATGTAACTTGACTTAAATTGTTTCATTCCATGGTGGACAATAGGCAATCTATTACCCTTCCCCCATTAGACATGGTTTTGAGCATTTAGGGTTTTAAGACACTGGAAGCAGTGTCAATGAGAGCATCAGACAGTCACATGGCTCAGTGACTCCAGCAAGGTGCCAGACACCCACAACATACATCTCACTGAGACTGGCTGAAGCTACACCTAACACTGTCACACAACACTCACCTCTCTCTAGGGCCGGCTGAAACTACACATAACACTTCCACACAACACTCACATCTCACTGAGGCTGGCTGAAACTATACCTAACACTTCCACACAACACTCACATCTCACTGAGGCTGGCTGAAACTACACCTAACAGTAACACTGCCACACAACACTCACCGCTCTCTGAGGCCGGCTGAAACTACACCTAACACTTCCACACAACACTCACCTCTCTCTGAGGCCGGCTGAAACTCCTCTGAAGTGTTAAGATCCTGCTGTGACGCCGGACATAAGGTGTCTCCATCTAGTGACGAATGTGATGTTGAACGGACACGCTCCGGCCTTACAACCTGTGACGGAGCCGTATCAGTGTCAGTGACAATGTCCTCTGTCCTCTCTCCCAATGGTGACTCTGTCCCTACCCGGCTATCCGACATGACCTCTGACCTTGGTTCCATCACCGGTTCGTTCTGGTTCACCACATCTTCCATAGTTTTCTCCCGAGACATGAGATCTTGTTCTTCCTGTGTGTCCTTGGTGGCGTCTGGCTGGTCTCCACTGGGCACGCCCTTGCCCTCCGGTACGTAGATCTGTATCTCAGTGTCATCGTCCTGGCAAACACAACTGTCCTTTGTAGTCACAGATATAACTAGTACACAAGTAACACAACATACAACTCAATCCAAAGGTAAAACAGCCAAGTGTCATACACAGGACTGACACTCGCGAAAAGCAAGTTCCTGCCATGGAATTGTCTACATCGTCATAAAGTTACAACATCTACAAAATATGTCAATGGAATTGATTGTAAAAAGCAACACCAGCAGTTGTGAGAAGTGATGAGAACACTGTTTCCCACTACCGGCTATTGCTGTCAAATATGAAATCACTGAGACTGGAACTGAGCAGCCACAGACTTCATGTTAAGCTAGTTTACAAACTTTCAGATGTGCCTGATGACCTGAAATGGACTACAAACACACATATGACACCATTTACACTCACTTTTGAGGCATAACTAACAATATCTATGGTTTTGGAAGACCTTTTTAGCTCCTTAATTTTTAACTCGTCCACCTATTTTTCTGCCCGTCCATATTCGTTTTTACCCGCCCTAATGACGGGTGGACGGGTCTCTACATAAAGCTATGCTGCGACCCAAGTATTTGGCCTAGATGGGTGTGGTCCATTAAGGGGTGTCAGTGAGACATGGACACCAATGATAGTTGTTGTCTGTGTGCACATTCTTTTGAACTTATTTCACTCGAGTGTCCATACTTCGTGCTATCTGAGTATCCATACTACCCGAGTGTCCGTACTTCATGCTAACCGAGTCTCTGTACTTCGTGCTAACCGAGTCTCTGTACTTCGTGCTAACCGAGTCTCTGTACTTCGTGCTAACCGAGTCTCTGTACTTCGTGCTAACCGAGTCTCTGTACTTCGTGCTAACCGAGTCTCTGTACTTCGTGCTAACCGAGTCTCTGTACTTCGTGCTAACCGAGTCTCTGTACTTCATGCTACCCAAGTCTCCATGCTTTAGGCTACCTGAGTCCCCCTACTGTGTGCTGGTAGATGTCACTAAGTGCAGCCTACGGTCAGCTCTCCATCCCCCCAGCCGTGCAGTGGGTCACCTGCTACTCCTGCTAGTCAAATACTAGACTGTTGTCATGGCAATGTCAAGAAAGCTAACACGTCAATCATCATGCAGCCATTTGGATCATTGAGTCACAATGTCCTTCAGACAGAAAGGAAAACGGGGAATGGATCGGTTGAGCAGGTAAAACAGTGGGCAGCAGATGCACTGGCAGAGATGCGTAGATGCAGGGAATGTACAGCCTGGAATGTTATCTTCAGTCCCGCTGACAGTCTTTGGCAAACTGTGACTGTGGCTTGAGATTACATTTCATTCTGCGGACATGAAAAACAATTGAACATACCCTAAACAACCTATAAAACTATTCCCAAATAGCAAACCAAACTTTGCCTGGCAAACTTAATCCTAAGCCAAGGATTCTGCACAACCTCAAGGTCTATCACAGAAGTCACACAGTTGCGTGTAAAAGTCGCACTGTGAGTAAGTTGTCACAAAAGTTACACTGATCTGTCATGGAGGTCACACTGATTTGTCAAAGGTCACACTGATCTGTCATGGAGGTCACACTGATTTGTCAAAGGTCACACTGATCTGTCATGGAGGTCACACTGATTTGTCATGGAGGTCACACTGATCTGTCACGGAGGTCACACTAATTTGTCAAGCCACACTGCTGTCAAACTCCTCACCTGACAGATGGGACGTTTTGGCGGTCGCACAAACTTGGAGCGCACTTTCTTTACACTTGCTGTTTTTTGTCTGAAAAAAGAATATTACATTAAACAAGCAAATTGACAAATGTTCACATAAAAATTAAAAACGTATAACGTTAAACTAATTTACCTACCAAGTGAAACTCCTTGTGATAAAGACAGCCACTGTGAAGTTAAATTAATGTAAGATATTTATATAAAATAAACTTGCTTATCTTACCAATTGCAATTAATCTAGCAACTAAAGTTGTATAGTGTGCGCCGGACTTTAAGAGAAATTTACAAAGCACACCCATGCCCTTGCACTATACACATCTGTTGGGATAACACGCCAATACCCTGTCATCTCTGACCTTATAGACACGTACCCAACCATCCTTTACCATATAGACACATACCCCACCATCCTTTACCATATAGACACATACCCCACCATCCTTTACCATATAGACACGTACCACACCATCATTTACCATACAGACACATACCCCACCATCCTTCACCATATAGACACATACCCCACCATCCTTCACCATATAGACAAATACCCCACCATCCTTTACCATATAGACACATACCCCACCATCCTTTACCATATAGACACATACCCCACCATCCTTCACCATATAGACATATACCCCACCATCCTTCACCATATAGACAAATACCCCACCATCCTTTACCATATAGACACATACCCCACCATCCTTTACCATATAGACACATACCCCACCATCCTTCACCATATAGACATATACCCCACCATCCTTCACCATATAGACAAATACCCCACTATCATTTACCATACAGACACATACCCTACCATCCTTTACCATACAGACACATACCCTACCATCCTTTACCATACAGACACATACCCCACCATCCTTTACCATACAGACACATACCCTACCATCCTTTACCATACAGACACATACCCTACCATCCTTTACCATACAGACACATACCCTACCATCCTTTACCATACAGACACATACCCTACCATCCTTTACCATACAGACACATACCCTACCATCCTTTACCATACAGACACATACCCTACCATCCTTTACCATACAGACACATACCCTACCATCCTTTACCATACAGACACATACCCCACCATCCTTTACCATACAGACACATACCCTACCATCCTTTACCATACAGACACATACCCTACCATCCTTTACCATACAGACACATACCCTACCATCCTTTACCATACAGACACATACCCTACCATCACTCACCATAATCACTCAACACCCCAACTTACTTGGCAGACTTTGGAATTGCTTTTTTTGGTGTCGTCTTTGTACTGGTTTCATCCTCTGTGCTTTGGCCGTTGGCCTGTGTGTCTGGGGATGGCGTGTCCCGGGCAGGGAGTGGGGGGTTGTTTTGCCCTACAGCCATGTGTCCGTCTCCCTCCTCGTTGGGCGTGGTACGGGGAGGCGAACTCGCAAGCTGCGTCGAGCACTTAAACGGGTCGTCAATCGAGTCGAGGTCTATCGGTAAGCGGCTGTTATCGAGCGCACTCACGCCATCGCCGCCTGGTGGCGAAAAGCCAACCTTTGCGTTCGTTTTAAACGGGTTGACGTTTTCGTCGAACATGACCTCATCCTGACAACAGGGGGCAGCAGTGTTGTCTCCGTCGCAGCACTCCGGCACAGGCACGGGGGCCGATTTCTGCATTGCCTCTCCGTCGCCACTAGGGCGCAGCACAGTGTCTTCTGACGACATGTCCACGTGCTGTCGTGTCTGGCTGCTAGGAGTTGGTGGAAGGACGTCGCCGGCGCGTGATGCCACCGCCCTGCATGAAGTGGGCTGGTGGTGGTTGGTGTCGGTCACTGGCTCACGCTCGCGGTCCTTCAGGCATGACTCGTTGTTGTTGGCGGTGACGTACGCGTCTGACCGGTCATCACTCGCTGACCACTGCGACTTCAACTTGGGGGAAGTTGAACAACAGAGACCCCCCGTTGCGTTGTCTGGGCTGTCACCGGACACAGGACTGGTGTGGTCAGTATGTGTGTCTGGCCTCGCTACATCACTGACCGCGCCGCTGACCACTCCACTGACCACTCCACTACACGCAGTGGCTGGAGCAACACTGCAACACAGAGAACACCAACCACTTAAACGTCTGCTCAAGTACAGCAGTATCTACTGTTTAGTATCTAGCAGTAGCTATTGTGACTACCCACTATGTCCCTTATGACTAGACACCCTAAGTTTTACCACGTTTTTCTATGGATAAGTAGATAACCATAATCATATTGGTCAAAGCAAAACCATAAAAATATCATCCCAGAATAATTAAACTTACTCTACAGAAGCAGTCGTGCACACAATTAGTAATTTTAAAACACAGCATGACCTAGATAGCATAACACACAAAGTCCATCTATTACAACATACCTAGTCACCATAAGACAGTGCACATTAAGTGCGCACCATAATGCGGAAACCGCACTATAGTGCGCATGGTACACACTTTGATAGCCTCTTCCATAAATAGTGTTTCTCCTCCATAAAATGTTGTGTTGGGCAATAAAACTAATACCTATCGATACGTTTCACAAAGATTTGGCCCTTTCATGACATTTTGCTATGTACAATAAATTTGTGTTATATCAGTATAATAAACAAACATCACTGAAGAGTTGCCTTGTTAATCTTAGATGTACTTGATGGATTACTAGATTTCCAAATTGTTTTCTAAATCAATTTGTTGAGAATCTGTCTGGGTTACAGATGAGGGCAGTGACAATAATGACATACCACAATAGTGGTAGATTGTCTGTGAGGTCAGTGACAATTGGCTTCGACAAATCATCGCTAGTCGCTAAAGGCGCTAATACGCAACAAGACCCTAGTTGCGTATCAGCGCCTCCAGCGACTAACATGGATTTGTCGACGTTCCATCGGTTGTAAATGTTCATTAATGTACATTATTATACCTTCACAATGATGGACATGTCAGACTGTATCCATATTTAGCTATGTGTGAGGCTTCGGAGTCATGCGAGTTCAACAGCCGATTGTAGGATGATTTAAACAAGCGTTCCGCAAAACGGTGCTGCATTTTACACATGTCAAGAATACGTAAAGGACGGCACAAAGACCCTAGTTGTGTCAGAGCGCCCTCTGTCAGATTAGTTATTGTGGTACCTCATAGTGACGTACCTTGACAGTGGTAGGTTGTTGATAAGGTCAGAGATTATGTCGCTGACAATGGTGACATATTCGCGGTGGTCAAAGATGGTCACGACAGTCGCACGTTCCCGCCAGTTCTCCAACTCATCAAGTTCGCGAATGTCCTCAAACCGCTTCGGTGAACGATGCTGCTGGGCTCCAGCAGGTGGCACTGCAGCAGCTGGTGTGCGAAACGGTGTTTGGAAAGTGACCTGCAAGCAGTCATTGAAGTCAAGCGACAGAACAAAAACCAAGAAAAGCTGAAGACTGGGTATGATTGTGAAGATAAATGGATCAAATAAAGGAAAGTGATCCTGTTTTTCTGCACTCTGCATTAAAATTACTATTATTATGCACCAGAATTGCAGGGTATAAAATTCTGCCAGTCCGGGACACTTAGCACATCTGTGTCGGTCTGTTATTTAATTTGTTGTTCCCTCTGATATTTGTAAATAAATCTATGCTGACGGCAAACAGTGCTGCATGTGCTTCCAGCTCAGATCACTCGCGGAACTGTTTAGAAGCTTTGCAAATTTTGTCACATTTTGAAAAAGTACACCCACTTGTACTTTGTTACAAGTAAAAGGTTACACGTAAAAGTATATATATATATATATAATAATATATATATATATATATATAAAAATTAACAGCAGGTATCACGTAATCCGAGAATTACATATCAAATGTAAAATTTAGCCAAGTGACAAAATGTTATCTTACTATTTTCCTTTATTTCATCACCACACAGGAAACTTCACTTCACAATTCACTGTTCAAACACAGTAGTATACATTCTTTCACATCAGTAGTGAGTTGGATGGAACTGCACTTCTAAAACTGGACTAGTCCCAGCTCTGAAACTACTCGTCCATGACGATCAGACCAGCTTAATTCCACAGCCTATGTACTCTAACACTGCCTCGGTTTCTACCCAACGACTTAGTTGTTTACCATTTTGCCCCACCAGGGGTTAGCTCCATAGGAGACAGCCAACATACACACATACACTGGTGTCTAAGTGAAAACATGGCCAGCTTCCATGATGTGGGAGTGACTAGCCTAGGTCTACCTCTCCCCTTCATTCTACCTACCTCCCTCACTCAACCTACCCCCCTTACAGGCAGCTGTTGTCAGTAAACTGTAATACTGCCACACCAGATGCTTCAACTATGCAACAATAAACAGCAGAGTCGACCTGATCCTGGCTGGCTGCTGCCTGTAACTGTGTGTGCTGTGTACAGTGTACACAGGCAGCTGACACACTTAGTCACTGACCTCACCTCCGGCTGTCCACAACTGCACTGGGTCAAATGTCCACAACTATGGCCAGATAACAGCCATCAACACTTACACCAGCACTAACCTCCTCACTGTCACTGGTGTCTTAGTGAAGACTCACAACCATTGCAACAGACTGACACATACAGTAGGTAGTTGTGGCACCCACCACCAGTAGCCAGTGTCCTGAGTCACTCTCTTATCTGTCACAGTGCCCTACAGGGCAGTGGGCTGATCAGTGCTGTCACCTGTACTGTGTGCACTCAACTGTGACTGCCGGTGACAACGGGACATTCACTGAGGCAACCGGCTACAGTCACATATAATAAGCATGGTTTGTGTGCACGCCTGTTCACATGCACACGTGTGCACGCATACTAAGGCATAGTATCAAAACTGATGTCCACACACAAGTACATATTTTATATTACTTATTTATATTACCTTATATAAATGATATGATTGATTTTGTTGTTGATTCAGGGCCTACAACCAGCCGGTGTTATGCTGAGTGAACACAGAATATTAAGTAGAAGCACCTGGAGCAAGTGTTCACATGTAGCCTTTGTGTACTCGGTACACACAGAGTAGCTAGACAGTATTCCATGCCACATACCACTATAACCAGCACAGACGAAGTAGCTATAGACAGTATTCCATGCCACGTACCACTATAACCAGCACAAACCAAGTAGCTACAGACAGTATTCCATGCCACGTACCACTATAACCAGCACAGACCAAGTAGCTACAGACAGTATTCCATGCCACGTACCACTATAACCAGCACAGACCAAGTAGCTATAGACAGTATTCCATGCCACGTACCACTACAACCAGCACAGACCAAGTAGCTACAGACAGTATTCCATGCCACGTACCACTATAACCAGCACAGACCAAGTAGCTATAGACAGTATTCCATGCCACGTACCACTATAACCAGCACAGACCAAGTAGCTACAGACAGTATTCCATGCCACGTACCACTACAACCAGCACAGACCAAGTAGCTATAGACAGTATTCCATGCCACGTACCACTACAACCAGCACAGACCAAGTAGCTACAGACAGTATTCCATGCCACGTACCACTACAACCAGCACAGACCAAGTAGCTATAGACAGTATTCCATGCCACGTACCACTATAACCAGCACAGACCAAGTAGCTACAGACAGTATTCCATGCCACGTACCACTACAACCAGCACAGACCAAGTAGCTACAGACAGTATTCCATGCCACGTACCACTATAACCAGCACAAACCAGTGTTTGTTCATGACCAGGTCAGGTGATTGTCTGTTTAGAAAACACTACAACTCAAGCATTTCTCACATGAAACTTTGGGCTATTTACTCTACTAGTACAAGACATTTGCGACTGTGAATGTGACAATGGGTAGTGATCCAATGACTGTGCAGTGTGCGTTGTGCATTGTCACGCCACTGTTGCCTGGGGCGGGGCTGTGATGTCACTTTAGAGAACCCTACATACCTTCGTGTATTGTGTTTATTTGTGGCTCACAATCAGAAATCACCCTTCAAGGGAAGTATTTTAAATAACAACAAATACAGCACAACAAAATGTGTTGCTCATTAAATACTGAAATACTGCAGAGTAATTCATGTGGAATCACAAATAATGTTATAAATAGGACAAGGCTTACACTCAGTGTGTCTATACAGACAGCTGCTGCGGCAGAGGTATAGGATTAGGAGTCAAGCTCAGTTATAACTGCTCCTTTCGTGTAGGTATATCTATAGTTTATACTAATTAATCTAAAACAAGACGTTTTTTCTTTCTTTCTCTGCCTGCCCAATCGTACGCCCGCCCGTCGCCTTCATGATTTTCGCTACTGTCAAGATTATTATGCCAGCTACATTTTTACTTGTGTTGTTAGATGTTTAAAAATTCTGCATAAGTACTTCATTGTTTTTTTAGATGCTTGCATCAGAATAAAATTTGGCGTGTGATCTAGCTGGCTCATGCAGATAATTAATAGATTTAGACTTTCAACATTCATCCAGGTGGTTGGTGAACTTGGAGGAAGTCAATATTTCTTTTTAAATTCTCTTTTTGGAATTTTACAAGCAACGTAATTTAGCTAGTAATTACATATGTCAATGTCTGGTTTATGTTAATGTTTGGTGCAAATAGCAGAGAACTCACATTACAAGTTGTAGTTCAATCAGCATGTTGACATTTGTGTGCACATTTTACAAACGAGGTGATCTTAGAGTGACTACAAAGTGAGCTCAGAGGGACTACAAAGTGACCTCAGAGTGACTACTAAGTGACTACAAAGTGACTACAAAGTGCACCATAAATGTTTATTTACTAAACATTACATTAACATGAGCTGCTGGTGCATCTGACTCAGTCACCCTGCACTGTCTGCTGCTGTCTTTACTCAGCACAGATACTTACATCAGCCATGTCACCTGTTTCCTTCGCTGGTTTCTCCTCTGCCGTGTCATCAGAAGACAGCCTGTCACCAGCCTGGTGACCAGGGTCAGCCTCACAACTGTCTGCGGTGACACCTCCTGAGATATCTTCTGTGTCGACGTCTGAAGTAACAATCTTGCCTGATACTTGTGTGGCCGGGAGTGACCGGCGGTCAGACTCTACCAACACCTCGTGTCCCTCCGTCACTGGTCTGTCACGGGCCGTCACACTGGTCAGACTGCTAGAGTGACCGCTCTCAATGTATTCCACACAATCTTCATACTGCAGTGGACTCCCAGCATCGTCCAAGCTGTCACCGCCTGAATAGTCATCTTTCTGGTGACTGGACATCTGTGAGTGTCCTCCCATGTGTGTAAACTTTGCATTTTCCCCTTTGGGACTCAGATCTAAGTGGACACTCTCTCCCTCGGGGCTGGGGCGGCAACTGGTGTCTTGGTGACATGGCTTACCGTCAGTGTCACCAGCGTCACTCTTGACACGACGCCCCACTGCCTGACCGCTGCCAAAGACAAAGCAGCGAGTGCGTGGTGACAGGTCCTGACTGTCTGTGGCGTCCACCAGCTTGATGTCAGCACAACTGACCACAGCCTCGTATCCCACGGTGGACGTCTCTGCCCTGTCTCCCTGGGCCCGCGCCACGTACAGCGTACTGTTGCCGTACTTACGACTGGTGCTGTCAGTGGCGACACCCGTGGCAGCATCATGAACTATTCGCTGCTCCGCTTTGCTGACGGGTCCTTCAATGTGGCCCATTGCTGACACCTTGCTGACAGGTCGTTCACTGTGACCCCGTGCTGACAGTTTCTCCATGGTTGGTGGCTCGCAACGTACACCCGTGTCCCAACCTTTCCCTAGCAGTGGCCCACTGGCAGTCTCATTCCTTCCTCTTCCCCTTCCCACATTTCCCTCAGCTCCTGTTTTTGCCACATCTGCGTGCTGTGCATCCACAAGGTGGTTTTGGGAGGTGGGATCACCTCCTGGCTGTTTTCCCGGTTTACCTGTAGCCACAGCCGCTCCTTTCACCTGGGCATCATCCAGGTGTGTCCCGTCTCCATCCCGCACGCTCGAGTCAACCCCAATTACGGGATCCGGACGAAGTGGGGAACATTTGGCCACTGGAGTCGCCACCTTGCCCCGGGGCTGCTGGGCCCTGCCGCTGTCCTCCCTCGCTCCCTTCGAACCCTCGTTCCCCATGTCTGCAGCTACACTAACTACGCAGCCTCTCCTTCCCTGCACACAGCCCACATTCCTTCCTCTCTCCCAAAGCCACACCTGACTCATCCCTCTCTCCCACCTGTCCACACAGGGATCATCCCTGGCTACAGGGGCCATCTCCACAGTGGCTACAGGGGCCATCTCCACAGTGGCTATGGGGGCCATCTCCACAGTGGCTACAGGGGCCATCTCCACAGTGGCTACAGGGGCCATCTCCACAGTGGCTACAGGGGCCATCTCCACAGTGGCTACAGGGGCCATCTCCACACTGGCTACAGGGGCCATCTCCACACTGGCTACAGGGGCCATCTCCACAGTGGCTACAGGGGCCATCTCCACAGTGGCTACAGGGGCCATCTCCACACTGGCTATGAGGGCCATCTCCACACTGACTACAGGGGCCATCTCCACACTGACTATGGGGGCCATCTCTACACTGACTACAGGGGCCATCTCCACACTGGCTATGGGGGCCATCTCCACACTGGGTAGAGGGGTCACCTCAACAGTGGCTACAGGGGCCATCTCCACACTGACTACAGGGGCCATCTCCACACTGACTACAGGGGCCATCTCCACACTGGCTACGGGGGCCATCTCCACACTGACTACAGGGGCCATCTCCACACTGACTACAGGGGCCATCTCCACACTGACTACATGGGCCATATCCACACTGGCTACAGGGGCCATCTCCACACTGACTACAGGGGCCATCTCCACACTGACTACAGAGGCCATCTCCACACTGACTACAGGGGCCATCTCCACACTGACTACAGGGGCCATCTCCACACTGACTACAGGGGCCATCTCCACACTGACCACAGCTACAGGGGCCAACTCCACACTGACCACAGCTACAGGGGCCATCTCCACACTGACCACAGCTACAGGGGCCATCTCCACATTGGCTACAGGGGCCATCTCCACACTGGCTACAGGGGCCATCTCCACACTGACTACAGGGGCCATATCCACACTGGCTACAGGGGCCATCTCCACACTGGCTACAGGGGCCATCTCCACACTGACTACAGGGGCCATCTCCACACTGACCACAGCTACAGGGGCCATCTCCATTTCAACACATACACAATCTGATGTAAACTGATTTCCTTTCATTTGTTAATGTTAGTAATACAGAGGTGAGAACTGCCACAAGAAGGGGTCATAGTGACAGGGCCAAGTGTTGGTGGGGGACTTTAATAAACAAATTGTATTTAATTTGGTCAACCTGTAGTGACCAACTGGTCATTTCTTATTTGTATGATGGACACTGATAAGACAAGTGAACAACATCTAATTAACTACAGTAGTACATGCTGTATTATAAGTCCTTTGGTAAACTAGTTAAATTATACAAGACGTAGATATTTTAAAACAAAGCTCACCTGTTCAGATCCAGGGACAAGTCGTGAGACTGAGATATACTGGACCTTTGCCCAGGTGCTACCTGGTTACAACTGATAATGCTATCTTGACCACTGCCCTGGGTGTCAAGGGGTTAACAGGATCACTGCTGCTTGTGGCAGAGAGCAGAGGTAATCAGAGATAATCTAAACAAGATGTGAGGCAACCTAGTTATATGTGCACCTACCAATCTCACTGATGGTCTGACATCCAGACTATCAGTTGAACTAGTGACATGAGCCTAGTGCTCAGCCTACACTACTACGTAATGTGAACTAACCACATTCTAATGAGCACCAGTATTAGCAGAGATCGGTCTCCAGCGTCAGGAGTGCGTTACTGTTAGTGGTCTGTAGTATATGGTAGCTGGAGACATATCCATCTGTCCCCTCCTCTTGGTACAGTTGGCAGTCTGCGAGCACTTTCATCAGGCCCGTCAATATTTACCCGACTGATGGAATGTTACAAAAACACAAAGTGTGAATACAATATAAAACACAACAGTGTGAATACAATATACCTATAAATTCCAATTCATTAACACATCTATAAGACACATGTGCATAATGTTGATTTTGTTCAACTCATTTGTTATGTGATTCGCATGAACAAAGTTGAAATAGTAAAGCTGACTAGTAAATTTTTGTTATCAACTCTGCATTTAATGTCAAATAAAGTTATGACACAAACAGTAATGACACCACCTATCTGACAGATACCCACTTTTTACATAAACGTAACCATGCAAAAAAATATATTTTTCACGTGTGATCAGGTTTTCGAAATAAAAAAACACGATACTATCCGATGGTGCCAATTTGCAGATACATTGTAGATAACTATTTGTACGTTAGCTGTAAGATGATATAATTATAAACCTTTCTAACAATACCGAGGAAGGATTAATAAATAACAGTATCACATAAACATCCATAACTACAAAAATAAACAGAACAAACAGTGCTACTTAGAGGTTCAATGTGACAAATTCAATCATTCTTTCTGCACAGGCGATTAACTCTGCCCACTGCCTTGGCAAAACTATTACATTGACTGATTGTTGGCAAAATGCAGTTTTGAGTTTGTTAGCGCTGATTCAGTACAGAGGATAATGCAACGTTTTTATCCAACGGTATCTTTTGTCATGACACATGACGGGCATTAAACAAAGTTACAAACACAATTTGAAATGCCTGCTACAAAATGCGAGGTGCAGAGTTGACACGAAATGTTGTCACCCACAGGCATCAAACTAGTCTTGTCTAATGTACAGTATATCACAGTAACACAGCAATTCAAATTCATGCAACATTTAAATTACATAAATGGTCCTATTCGCCAACATCAGGTATCAGTCACAGCCCATTCAAAATGGTTTGGAAACTGAATCACGGCCCACAACCAAAGGGTTATGACCTGTTGAATTACAGACAGTTTCTTGAAAGCTCTTCATAAATTAATTACCTGTTGAGTGTTGACCAACAAAATATATAATGGATGACAAGGTCCTTCATAGTCTATTTAAGTTATTCATCAAAGCAACTCTGCTGTACCAATTGGCTCCTGTTGTACAGACCACAGTAGCACTGGCCACAATAGAAGTATCCACCGTAGCACTGACCACAGTAGCACTGACCACAGTAGCACTGACCACAGTAGCACTGACCACAGTAGCACTGACCACAGTAGCACTGACCACAGTAGCACTGACCACAGAAGCACTGACCACAGTAGCACTGACCACAGTAGCACTGACCACAGTAGCACTGACCACAGTAGCACTGACCACAGTAGCACTGACCACAGTAGCACTGACCACAGTAGCACTGACCACAGTAGCACTGACCACAGTAGCACTGACCACAGTAGCACTGACCACAGTAGCACTGACCACAGTAGCACTGACCACAGTAGCACTGACCACAGTAGCACTGACCACAGTAGCACTGACCACAGTAGCACTGACCACAGTAGCACTGACCACAGTAGCACTGACCACAGTAGCACTGACCACAGTAGCACTGACCACAGTAGCACTGGCCACAATAGAAGTATCCACAGTAGCACTGACCACAGTAGCACTGACCACAGTAGCACTGACCACAGTAGCACTGACCACAGTAGCACTGACCACAGTAGCACTGACCACAGTAGCACTGACCACAGTAGCACTGACCACAGTAGCACTGACCACAGTAGCACTGACCACAGTAGCACTGACCACAGTAGCACTGACCACAGTAGCACTGACCACACTAACAATGGCTATCACTACACTCTGTAATGTCAGTCGATACTTGAGTCAGTGTCTACAGATTCACTCTGTGGTGTCTCCTGTGAACAGCCAGACCCAGTCTTACTGTCCCCATCCTCTGCAGCTTCCTCATCCTCTCCAGCCTCATCTTCCTCATCCTCCCCAGTCTGCTCATCCCCAGCTTCCTCATCCTCCTCACCCGCCCCAACCTTCACAGTTTCACCCTCAGAGGACGACTCACAACCCTTGTCTGTGGTCCTGCTCCTGGACTGTTGCGTTGACACGTTCTTATCATCAGCATCACTACTGTCAGTTTCACCATCAGTGTCAACAACCACAACTGATGACAGTCCGCCAGCCTCCCTATGAGTGTCCTCATGTCCTTGTGTCACCTCCCTATGAGTGTCCTCATGTCCTTGTGTCACCTCCCTGTGTGTATCCTCATGTCCTTGTGTCATGTTACTGCCGTCATCATCGACATCGCACTCTGTATCTCCCTCAATGCCACTTTCGTCATCATACTCACTACTGCTGGAGACGTCATCTGACACGTCACTGTCGTAGAGGTCAACCTGACAGCCGACGCTGACACAGACACGATGACACTGCACCGCAACACTGACCTTCACCTTCTCTTCGCTCACTTGTAGCTGCTGCGTTACCATGACAACGCCGCGGTCATTCTCATAGGTGTCTACCAGGACACATGTGTTGACGTGACTGGTGCATGTGTTCACTTCATCGTCTGCCTCCGTACCACTCAACTCCCTGCCACACTCCGCTTCATCAGTCGCATCAGACATCTTCCCACTGCCACAATTCACTGCTGCCAACAAGTTCTCACATCCACCACTTGGTGGCTCTGACGACATTTTCAACTCACTGTCACTAAGTGTCAACAGTGTATGACAGTCACCATTGCTAACTGTCTGTGAACACCTCCCAGTTGTGTCTGTCTCTGTCTCTGTCTCTGTCTCAGTCACGTCTCCATCACAGGATGCTCCCTCCCCGTTTGTCTTCCCTTTCTCCCTTTCGGCTTCCCACACTGCCACCGTTTCCTGCGTTGTCACCTCACACTTGCCCAGACTCAACTTCCATGGCCAGCCAGCAGGTGTCACTTCAGTCACCACCGAGGCTGTCTCGTTCTGAACCAGTGCATCATGGGTGGTTGGTTTGATCACGTTTACCTCGCAGTCGCAGCAATCTCGCAACATGTGATTGTCTGTTGCCATGGCAACAGCACGAGACTCCACAAAGTCACATGACCTACGCGAAACACCGCCTGAGTGTCCACATGAACACAGATCACTGACAGTGACATCTACCGTGTCCTTCACGCATGTATTACACACGTACAAGCAACGGATGTCATCCAAAACATCATCTCCTCCCAAGTGTTCACTCACAGACTCCCCAGATGGCACCACTGGTCCAACAGCATTGTCACCATCTATATATCCAACACGGCTGCTGCGACAAGCCTCGTTTTCACCGCAGTCTACCTCCCCAATGATGACTTGTTCCATGACACAGTTAAAAGGTATGAACATACACTGATATCACCCTCGTCTGAGTGTCACCTATTGACTCTGTATGACACACTGTCCTGGGATAGTCTCCCCATGACACTACACTGTCACTCCATCAACAATGACACTGACTGTGAAGACTTATCTCCTCTCTCCAAATGATCACAAGCAACTACTGGGCTAATGCCATGGATGAGCTAACATGTCCAGTCTAAATCGGACCTAGGTGTTTGTGGGCTGTTCTATCGGAATAACTCACCCCCTCAGGCTGCCGCACATCAACACCACGGAGAACACTCCAAAATTATGAATAAACCAAAACAGAGCATATATCTAAACTGTAGAGAAGACTTCAAACCTCAAATCATCAGAAATGTGTGATTAGTCAGTTCTAGATGCAACAAGAATTTCACACATAATCATCAGCCACGAAGGTGTAGCTGACTCTTGAAACAGCTGCAAGAGTTAGCCCGCTGGACACCTGAAGGCTATAAAGAGAAAGGTCACTGGTCTGAGAGTGGCCAGTCTTGACCCCTCACTGGCCCACTCACACCTATGCATTAACACATGTAGCTGGTCAAGGCTCAGGCTGTCTGCACAACATAATCCTAACTGACCAGTGTAATCAAGCGCAGTCAGTCCTACGCTGGACCCAGATAGCCTTGAGATTCCCCTCCATGTTGTGGCAACATTTTACTTCAAAAACACACTGAGAGTGACCAGATGCAAAGGTATTTAAATACATTTATCCAGTATTTGCATTTGAAAATTTGGAGTCAATGATAATATTTGCATTTAAATACATTTTAAAAGTATTTGAAAAATCAAATACTTCTCAAATGCATTTTTTCAAAAGACAATAATTCTCCCATTTCTGTATCACATTTAATTTTGGGTATTGAGGGATGGTATTTTACCTGCTCAATTAATAATAAATAATTTTAACCTAAATACTACTAGTTGTGTCAAGTGTTATTCATTGTGCACATACAAGAGTAGTTTTACAGTACATCAATAGAATTACAACAATATTTGAATTACTTTTTTTAAGTATTTGTGTTCAACATAAAAATTATATTTACATAAATGAATTGGAAATGTCAAAGTATTTGCATATTAAATATCTGTCAATGTATCTGACCCCATTTCTGACTTCAAGTATTATGTGGCACATTCCAAACTTAATGTCTGAACAATCAGTATCTATAGTCACTGCTCATTGGTGTCCACCCCTACATAGCTTTATGCAGAGACCAGGGCCCTCTCCACCTGTCATTTGGACGGGTAAAAACCATTGTCGACGGGTAGAATATGGGTGGACGTGTAAAAAAATTAAGGAGGAAAAAAGGGTCTTCCAAAACCATACATATTGTCAGTTATGCCTCAAAAATGAATGTAAATGGTGTTACATGTGTGTTTGTAGTCCATTTTAGGTCATCAGGCATATTTAAAGTTTGTAAACTGCCTTAACAGTTAACATCCACGTGTGACTGGCAATAATTTGGTCCTGCATAAAGTACTGCCCCCTCCCCCCGTCCCATGTTATTGACACACAAGTTTATAACAATTTGCCAATTATTATTTTTACCAAAAAAGGCAGTTAAATTTAACATAAATACGAGTGAGAAGAATGATGAGCACAGAGCAGTCCTCATTAGTTGCTGAAATCACACCTAAAGAACTGAGTTTGCATGTGGAGTCACCTAGCAGAAGATACAAACACTAATGGTACAGATTGTGCCACCTAGTGGACACCAATGATAAGAACATGCAAATTGCAAAGAACCCTCAAACTGCTGATGACTTACAATTATAAATGTCCTGGTTAGAGCCTGGTTTGTGGGTTGGGTTAATATAACCTGGATAGAGCCTTGTTTGTGGATGGGATTAGTGTATACTGAATAGAGCCTGGTTTGTGGGTTGGGTTAATATAACCTGGATAGAGCCTCGTTTGTGGATGGGATTAGTGTATACTGAATAGAGCCTTGTTTGTGGGCGGGTTCAGAGCATCCTGGATAGAGCCTTGTTTGTGGGCGGGGTCAGAGCATCCTGGATACAGCCTTGTTTGTGGGCGGGGTCAGAGCATCCTGGATAGAGCCTTGTTTGTGGGCGGGGTCAGAGCATCCTGGATACAGCCTTGTTTGTGGGCGGGGTCAGAGCATCCTGGATAGAGCCTTGTTTGTGGATGGGGTCAGAGCAACCTGGATAGAGCCTTGTTTGTGGGCGGGGTCAGAGTATCCTGGATAGAGCCTTGTTTGTGGGCAGGGTCAGAGCATCCTGGTTGGAGCCTTGTTTGTGGGCGGGGTCAGAGCATCCTGGATAGAGCTTTGTTTGTGGGAGGGGTCAGAGCATCCTGAACAGAGCCTTGTTTGTGGGCGGGGTCAGAGCATCCTGGATAGAGCCTTGTTTGTGGATGGGGTCAGAGCATCCTGGATGGAGCCTTGTTTGTGGGCGGAGTCAGAGCATCCTGGATAGAGCCTTGTTTGCGGATGGGGTCAGAGCAGCCTGGATGGAGCCTTGTTTGTGGGTGGGGTCAGAGCATCCTGGATAGAGCCTTGTTTGTGGGTGGGGTCAGAGCATCCTGGATAGAGCTTTGTTTGTGGGCGGGGTCAGAGCATCCTGAACAGAGCCTTGTTTGTGGGCGGGGTCAGAGCATCCTGAACAGAGCCTTGTTTGTGGATGGGGTCAGAGCATCCTGGATAGAGCCTTGTTTGTGGATGGGGTCAGAGCATCCTGGATAGAGCCTTGTTTGTGGGCAGGGTCAGAGTATCCTGGATAGAGCCTTGTTTATGGATGGGATCAGAGCATCCTGGATAAAGCCTTGTTTGTGGGTGGGGTCAGAGCAACCTGGATGGAGCCTTGTTTGTGGGTGGGGTCAGAGCATCCTGGATAGAGCCTTGTTTGTGGGTTTGGGTCAGAGTATCCTGGATAGAACCTTGTTTGTGGGCAGGGTTAGAGCATCCTGGATAGAGCCTTGTTTGTAGGCAGGGTTAGAGCATCCTGGATGGAGCCTTGTTTGTGGGCAGGGTTAGAGCATCCTGGATAGAGCCTTGTTTGTGGGCGGGGTCAGAGCATCCTGGATAGAGCCTTGTTTGTGGGCAGGGTCAGAGTATCCTGGATAGAGCCTTGTTTATGGATGGGATCAGAGCATCCTGGATAAAGCCTTGTTTGTGGGTGGGGTCAGAGCAACCTGGATGGAGCCTTGTTTGTGGGTGGGGTCAGAGCATCCTGGATAGAGCCTTGTTTGTGGGTTTGGGTCAGAGTATCCTGGATAGAACCTTGTTTGTGGGCAGGGTTAGAGCATCCTGGATAGAGCCTTGTTTGTAGGCAGGGTTAGAGCATCCTGGATGGAGCCTTGTTTGTGGGCAGGGTTAGAGCATCCTGGATAGAGCCTTGTTTGTGGGCGGGGTCAGAGCATCCTGGATAGAGCCTTGTTTGTGGGTACGGTTACTTGTTCCTGAACAAACATTTAAATTCTTACTTTTTAGTATAGATCCATGAGTTAAATGTCGGCAGACCTATAAAACATGTAATAACAACTGGACTGTTTTTGTCTAGGGACCGAGTTAAAAACAGTCCCTTGATTAAAGGGGCACTGTATGGGATTGAACCTTCCACTTGTAATGGCAAAATTTGGCCGACCCGCGAGAGGCAGCACCGTCAGTGCGACAACTGACAAGACAAGGGTGCCACGTGATAACTGTTGTTACTCTTTTTAACTCATGGCTTTTAAAAGTGATCCTGGACAGTGCAGTTGTGGAAACATCTGTAATAGATTGGAAAAGAGAGGCGCGTGTCCGTGTTTGATTCAAACGTCAACAAGATATCTTTAGGTACTGACGGTGCTGCCTCTCGCGGGTCGGCCAAATTTTGCCATTACGAGTGGAAGGTTCAATCCCATACAGTGCCCCTTTAAAATGCATACCTTGTGTTGACAGGGCTGTGGGGTAAACTGTAGGAGGTTCTCGTAGGTCGAGGGCTTCAGAATGGACTTGTTGGAGGGTGATGAGAAGGCAGTGCTCTCACGCAGGACCTTGGCAGCTGGTCTGTCAGCACCAGACAGGAGCGGGGCAGGCGAATTCAACAGCAGCAGAGGCGGCGATGCAGGCGGACAATTCTCATCTCCAGCCGACGGCAGCTCAGAATTGCAAGCACTCATCCTGGGAGGGAACACAGACAGGTTTACCAGTGGCACAGATCCACCAGAGACGGACAAAGACAGATGGACAGAGAGCCGGAGGCAGCATTTAGATGTGTTTTACATCTTCACAGGTCCACGATGAACATAATTATGTAAAACCATTAATGTTTTCTTCCTGTTCCATAATTATATTATATATATATTAGTTTATAATTTGAACAATGACTTGTACATACATAGCTTTATCTAGAGACCCGTCCACCCGTCATTTGGACGGGTAAAAACGAATATGGATGGGTAGAAATATGGAGGACGGGTTTTGGACGGGCGAAAAAATGTAGGAGCCAAAAAAAAAGGTTTTCCAAAACCATAGATATTGTTAGTTATGTCTTGAAAGTGAGTGTAAATGGTGTCAAATGTGTGTTTGTAGCCCATTTCAGGTCGTCAGGCACAATTTGAAAGTTTATAAACTAGTTTAACAGTTAACATCAACGTGTCCACCAAAACATGTGACTGGCAAACCAAAACATGTGACTGGCAATAATTTTATCCTGCATATAAAGCCCTGTGTACATACCGCCAACTCGCAGCCGATATGGTGACAGAACATTCTCTGTGTCTGCTCCCTGACTGTAGAGTTCACTTCCGAAGAAAACATGTTGCCTTGTGACTTTTAAAAGACTACTGAAAACTTACCTATCCAATGCTGTCAGTTTGTGTAGTAATTATTTATTTTACCTATTTATTATCAAATGTTTTTAGACCAATTTTACAAATGTCTTCACTCAATTATTATCAATATACCCTTTATTTTAATTATAAAAATTGCTAACTTCTTTATTTATTACTATTATTTTTATACATATTTTATGTATTTCATTTACTTTAACAAATTAAATATTATTAATCTTACATAACATTTTAATATTTTGCATACATACATCTAGATACATATTCATGTACAGCACCCCCAAATGAATTTTATCTAGATTTATGGTGCTATGTAGATCACTAGATGTTCTTATTATTATTATATAATTCATCTTGTCTTTACCAAAGTTAGACCAAGTGCTAATTGAAAACATGTATTACTGGTCTGTGTACAGCTTCTGCCAGTAATTATTGGCAGGTGCCTAAATAAACATTGATAAAATATTTAAAATAAAAAACGTTATGAAAAATGTTGCTATTTAACCTAGCCTAAGGCTAGGGCCCTGTCTAAAAAGCCTGGCTTGCATGTTTTTCACCTGCTGTTTTGTATCTCCAACACATACATTGGTTGTTAATTGTGTATTAGCAATTCGATCATGCATGGGAGTCGATGCTCATCGTGAAGAGGTCAGTCGGTGTCATACCCCTTCAGGCTTCACTGGCTGCGAATGTCCAGTGCTCAACACGCAGGCTGACCGGAAGCTGATAAATCTTCCCTCCAATCCCTGCTTTTCCAATTTCATCCGACTGCATAAATTTACTCCCGATGTCCTGAACATATTTGTCAAATTATGACGCTTGCACATTCCGCCAGTGACGGACATCAAATAAGAAAATGATAAAGTCAACTGGATGCTACTGATAAGCCTTAGACCCTCCCGTTAGAGGAGCCCTGTTACTTAGATTTGTTTACATTTGTCATGAAGAAGATGGGGTGAATGAAAGCGGGGATACACTTTCCTTCAAACTACGCTGACCGCAGTGTAAGCCAACCCTGTTAGCCCTTATCGTTGTCAATTTGTTCATACACGACAGTTCGTTTCAAGCCGTATTATTACTTACTGCTTACCTTTATAATTAAGACGTTATAGCTATTACTCTTTTTGGCGGTCGGGCTGCATACGTTTTTGAAATCAGCGCTCCAAAATTTAAACTGAGCCATGGCCGTTTTGTGTAATTACTAGTGCGCTTGCGCGTGCGGCGGAAGAGAAACATGGCGCCATCTGGTGAACGTGTTCGGAGTCAATATTAAATGTACCCCCCTGCGTGAATGTAAAAAACACTAACTACGAAGTTACCAACCAGATTGGAAAGCATAAAAATTATGAATTTGCTAAATTCCTAGGGCTGCATGTATACAGATATAAACGATCTAATTAACAAAGTAACATGGTAAGAACATGTATATATTATTAATTATATTTTTATAGGCGTAATTTTAATAAGTTCCAAAATATCAATATTAAAAAATATATATATATATATATATATATATATATATATATATATATATATATATATATATATATATATATATATATATATATATATATATATAATACAATATGGCATACAAGCATAAGGCAATTGAAACACAAACGATGTTAGACATCATACAAAAAATGTCCATAACACCCATATTGCAGTTTTCCGAACCCCTGATGATTTTGGAAAGAGTATAATTCACGAAACATCCCAGTGCCAGTGGGCACTGCTTGATCACAAGCAACATTTCAGCCTGATACACCTAAACTAACGGCAAAGTGGTTCGAAATACTGATGCCTATGTTAAGCGATTACGTTTATTAAACGCCTATAATTGAATAAGTACGCAGACTTTTTCTGACATCAAGCGACATAATAATAAATACCATAGATATTTTTCCAAAGATGTAGAAAACATTTGAAGTGTTTTGACATGTATAATGAGCCATTCTACAGTAAGTTGTATTTTCTTGTCCCAAGCTTTTCATTTTCAAGAACCGCTTAACACAAAAAAACGAATGCTGTTGTATGTTTGCTATAATCCCCCCCCCAATATGCTATCATCATGCTGTCGGTCGCGAAGCGACAAAGACTGCTTCCATCACTTGACTGTTGCTCTCCATTTGTCTCTCTGCTGTGAGAGTGATGTCCATGAGTCGATCTTTATGTCTCTCATCTTCAGGTTTCTCTTGATGGTATCTTTGAACCGGAGACGAGGGCGCCCTCTCTTTCTGTGACCAGAAGACAGTTGCGAGTAGAGAACCTGCTTCGGTAGCCTGTCTGATGACATCCTCATGAGGTGTCCAGTCCACCGGAGATTCTTTCTGATCAGAAGATCTTCCATAGATGGCAGCCCTGTTCGTTCTAGTATTTCCTTGTTTGTCACTTTGTCCATCCAGGTTATCCTCATGATCGAACGCAGATGTCGCATCATGAAGGCATGCAGCTTTTTTACCTGTCGTCTGTACACTGTCCAGGCCTCAGCTCCGTATAGGAGGGTGGACAGCACGATTGCACGGTATATCTTGCCTTTAACCCGCATGGACACATGGTGGTTGTTCCAGAGTCTCTGGCGTAGTCGGCCGAAAGATGCACTAGCCTTGGCCATCCTCCTCTGTATTTCATCGTCAATGCATCCATCACTTGATATAGTGCTTCCGAGGTAGGTGAATTCTAGAACAGAGTTCAGCTTGTTTCCATCTGTCAAACAAAAGTCACTACAATAACAGATATTCAGTCATTTGATAGGTTTTTTTCAATTTGACATGCTGGAATGTCTTGACCATAACGTGTCCCATCTAATATATTTGTACTTTAACCATTAATATTGCGTGTTTGCTTAACAGCAGCTTACTTCTGATGCTAATGCAGTAATCATATTTTATCGGATATGTTTAAGGAAATGTCAATATTAAAAAAGATATTGAGTTTGACAGTTTGTCCCATGGATATTGTGTCTTAGCCATAACGTTTCAAGAACAGTGCCAATGCTCGAAATTGTTGAAACTGGTACAAACCATAACTGTTGCAGCAGTAACCTATTTTACTCTCTTTTGTAAAAAAAAACACATGTTTGGTGGCAACGTTTGTGATACCTTCTCATAATATTGCTTGATTGACTAAAATTTGCCGCGTAGGTTTTCTACCTGTCTGAGCCATAACGTGCTAAATGTTATGTAACTTTGTATTAGCATAACATATAGAATATACAAGTTATGTGGAATTGTTTACATACCAACATGGTATGTCGCTGAAACATACTTCAAGCGAGTTATGCATTCTAGAGGTCAATTAGTAAAAATATTGTCTGAGCCATAACGTCTTAGCCATAACAAAACAATATGTTATGGCTAAGACAACTTCGTTATGGCTAAGACAACATACTAAAATACAAAGAATTACAGTGTAACTTATGTAGCTTAGTACAACAATTATATGTATAGAGTATATTATAGTACATAGTCATAGCCATAGATGCACTTACCACGCTCGTGTGTGCGCGCACGCATGCACGTACGTACGCACGCATACACGTATGCACGCAAGCACGCATACCGCACACATAGACACACAGTATCTGATATCATATAATATATATAAATATATATATACACATATACATATATATATATATAATTTATATATATATAAATTAGATATATATGTGTATATACACCATGTATATATATATATATATATATATATATATATATATATATATATATATGTGTGTATATATATATATATATATATATATATATATATATATATATATATATATATATTATGATCCCACTTGACTACTATACTATAGTGAAGATAAACATAATAAAATACACTAACATATATGGCATTCACGTAATGAAGCATGGCGTATGTACAGATTGCTGAAAGAAGATTACACGAAAGAAAAAGGTAATGAGCAACAATGAAAGACAAAGAAAGTATATGGAGAATGTACTATAGCGTCACCAACAAAGCATGCCGCGTATTTGGCTAAGGAAGAGGATCGGAGAAATAAGCGAAAGGAAGTGAAAGCTCTGCAGACGCAGACAATGTCGGAAAGAGATAAAAGGAATCATAAACGGAAATGGAAGTTGGCTCAACGAACATATCGGAGGAAATGCAAATTAATAGATGTTAAAACATGTTAAAGTATGTAAGCCTAGTATCTATATTATAATAAGCAATAATCAATAATACATGTGCAATTTAGACAGCACATTTGAGGATATTAAATTGATTAATTGAATCATTCAAAATTGTTTTATAATATGGGTAAAATGTGCACATATAACTGAGTATAAGCACTGCTAAATTATATTGATTTTATGTTTTACAATAATAACTTTATCGATGTTGTATTCAAATGTCAAAAAGGGGAACTACCTTTGAACAATATTTTTTTAATATACAGGGTGTTATACAAGTTAATGTTATTATTACGCAATTTGGATATGGCCATATGCCACATTATTTTAGTGGGACACTTAACAAATACAGATGCCTTTCATCAACACAATATTTGTAAATACATGTTAAATATACATAGCAAAATATCTGCGTTGTTCTACTAAATATAGTAGAACTTTTATACATTAAAATAGTTATTACAAAGCAACACAAGTGTTTCGTTTTAGAATAGTTGATATGAACTGACAAGAAATTGCATTTCTGATCCGTTTTTATTCATCCATAATGCCACAAACCAAGTGCTGCAGTTGACTTAGTTTCTACTTTTGCCCGTTATTGCATGCTAAACGATGATTCGTGCTAAACTGATATTTACTAAAACAAAAGTAATGCAACAGAGGCCCCCACAAGAGAGCGACAACGCTTCAACAAAAACACCACCTTGCCCACAATTTTAGTTAGTGAGTTATATACTGAGTAATTTATTTAGACATTTTGGGCTACCAGATATGGGTGTGGGCTACCAGAAATGTCAAGCTAGTAGCCCGGATGGCTACCTAAATTTTTGAGTTATTTCTACCTCTGGATATGTGGCTTTTAATAAAGTTATCTTCGAATAATAACATGTCTGTTCTGCATTCATAATCACTGTTTATATGATATTGAAAGAAAATAGCAAGTTCTATAATAAACACATGCATGCGCGCACGCGCGCGCACACACATACACACAAACACACACCCGCACATACACTGTATTATTATGCAATTATGTAAAACAATTTTTTTTCGTCAAATTAGGCGTATATATACGAATACATGTCTTAGCCATAACAATAATGTCTTAGCCATAACGCTTTGTCTTAACCATAACACAAGTTAGACATTAATACTTTTGTATAGTAATACAATACAGTACAAACATTTAATATTTTTCTGATGTGTAACTGTCCTAAGTAATCATTTCAGGTATCTAGCTTTTGATCAGAGGTATTTCCCGAGTATTCTGCATAACTATATGAAACCAATTAACCAGGTTATGGGACAAATCATATCCTGATACTCTGTGTCAGTATAATTACAAAAAAAATACGTTATACTACCACATTTGTCATCTAATGTTCGAATGTTGATATCAGTGTAATC
>OZ024864.1:1431400-1433900 GCA_964017155.1 Oasisia sp. SBJ-2009 | reverse complement strand
AGACAATGGCGGCTCGGCTGTGTGTGCCCTTGTTCTGCGCCTTCTCCGTCTCTCTGCTCGTCACGACGACAGTCTGCGCGCCGTTGGACAACTGGACGGACGCCGGCGGTGCGAACGGGAGCTACAGCGGCATGTTGGACGCGAGGAGTGTGGAGGTGTACGTGATCCCGGCGATGAACCAGGGGATGGCGGTGAACGAGACGTGTCGTCTGCACGCGTGGAGTGAGCAGATGGCCGCTGACGTAACGGCGGCGAGGGAGCGCGGCGTCCACCTGCTGCTATACACGCTCGCCTTCCCCGAGTACGGCCGCCACCCGCTGGCCAACATGTCCCGGCATCACGCGGCGCGCCACTGGCAGCGCGCCTTCACCCGCCACGGCCACGCGCTGTTGTCGCTCGGCTTCAACTTCGAGTCTCTCAGCCTGGGCCTCCTCGGCTTCGGCGTCGAACGCATCGGCGTGAAGCTCGTCGACGCCCCCTACCGGTGCTTCGGTCAGCAGACGGAAGCGGCGAAGATCGCCATCGTGCGAGCGCTGCTGATGACGGACTTCCGGTCGGAACCGGAAGCGGCGTCCGACGACGACGACCTCTGGAGAGGCACCGACAACTACGTGTGCCACACGACACTCACCGCGGACGAGGACGGACGCGCCGTCTTCACGCCGGAGTGTTGCACGAGGAACGTGGTCACTGGAAATGCCGACTGCGAAGACGTGAAACCGGGCACGTGGATCAGGGTACTTTTCTGGATGATTGTTGCCGTCAAGGTCACCTTCGTGCTCTTCGGGCCGCTGCTCCTGCAGAAGTGGATCTTCAGCGGGTCCATCCGCCTGCAGTACTACGTCGTCCGTCTGAAGGAGCGCATGCGCAAAACCATCCTCGTGAAGAAAGCGTTCATGGCCGATGACTCGCAGTGGGCCGACACTTCCGGTCGGCAGAAGAAGACGCGTCACTTCCGCAACTTCCGCCGTCTCGTCAAGACGTTGCCGTCGGAGGAGATCGTACCAATCGTGTTCCACGACCTGCATGTCCAGGTAAGGACACATGTCCGCGGCGACACTTGTCATCATGTGACGTCATGTCCAGGTAAGGTGACATGTCCCCAGCGACACTTGTCACTGGCTGACATGACGACATGTCCAGGTAAGGAGACATGTCCGCGGCGACAATTCTCATTGGCTGACGTGACGACATGTCCAGGTAAGGACACATGTCCGCGGCGACACTTGTCACTGGCTGACGTGACGTCATGTCCAGGTAAGGAGAAATGTCCGCGGCGACACTGGTCACTGGCTGATGTGACGTCATGTCCAGGCAAAGGTGTCCACGGCGACACTTGTCACTGGCTGATGTGACGTCATGTCCAGGCAAAGGCGTCCACGGCGACACTTGTCACTGGCTGACGTGACGACATGTCCAGATAAGGCGACATGTCCACGGCGACACACGATCTATCTAAGCCGACGTCGTAGGCCTCTATATTATATGCTCCATGTTGCAGGTGGATGAACGGCGGCTGATGTCGGAGCGCGAACCTCCCGTCGGCCTCAAGCACTTCCTGTATGCGCAGTTGCTGCGCTGCGGCGTCGTGCAGCACGAGCCGTTCGCGTCGTGCTGTCGTGAGAGTATCCTGGGCAGCTGCGCGCCTCGCTTCCTCTGGCTGCGGCTCATGAAGGTTTGTAACGAGTCCGCTCATTGGCTGATGCCTGGAAGTTATCGTGTTTTTATATTTATTGTGTCCACCCATCTCCCTTGTCCACCCCCTGTGTGTCCACCCGCGTGTGACCCCGACTGACCGTCTCCACAACTGCCTGGCCGTCACTGGTCTAACACGAACTGCTTCACCTCCCCGAGTCTCGAGTCTTATTGTGTTGTGCCGCCCGTTCGTCTGCTGCCCTTCGCTCTGTCCCTGTAGCCCGCACAATTCTTACTTGTTTGTATCGTGTGGTATCTGGATACCACCACAGAATCTGCCAGAATGAAAACGGTTGTGACAGAGTAGGTTTATCACTGGACATATCGAATCCATTTGGTTGTATGTCGATATCAACGTCAGTAGTACCATTTAGGGGCCCATATTACGAAGCAAACCGCCGAAATATGCTTTGAACTGGCCAAATGCTTGACCGTTCCGTTAGCGCGTTTTTCTCGCTGTGCAGTGTGTATGTAAGTGGAATGCACTTGTCATCTCGCACGTATTGCTCAATGGTACTTACGTGTTGTCAGGTATATTTGCGTGCCTTCACAGTTGCCTTAATCCCCTGTCAGTCAGTTGATAATCAACTTGAGTGTTTGCTAAGGTGTAAAATGTGCGGTCGCTCTGTGCGTTAATGCTCAGAATAGTTATTTATTAAAGTACAGAAAGGTACATTTTATTTCATAGGCCATATATTGGATTATTAATTATTCTTGTTGGTTACAGCCCAAAAGGTTTAAAGAAATATTTATTTGCGCAGTTGTTTCTAGAGTTAAAAGCAAATCATATGATTGCCTCTTGTAG
>OZ024864.1:1341400-1428900 GCA_964017155.1 Oasisia sp. SBJ-2009 | reverse complement strand
GTACCGACGCTGTACCTGAGCGGACGCGTGTTCGTGCACACGCGTCCGGCCTTCCTGCGCGCGCCGGCGCCACCGGCGGCGCGCGCCACCGACGACGACGGCGCGAGGAGGACGCTGTCACGTGGTGTGACGTCATTCGAGTCGTGCATGCTGCTGGAGAACATCGTGCCTCCGCCGTCCTACGGCCGGCCGTCCGCCCGCCCCGCCCCGCGGTGCTCCAGTCGCCGCAGTTGTCGCGCAGACCTGAAGGCCGTCGCCTGTTCCGTCTTCCGGTCCGTCGTGCTCGGGTTCGCCTGTCTGCTCTTCCTCCTGCCGCTCCTGCTCATGTACGCCGAGGCGGCCGGCTTCGCCGCCGAGATGTGCGCGCTGTCCCTCATAGGCGCCGTCGTCAACGCGAGCGACGCCGCCAAGTACGTTGTGCTCGCCTTCTGGGTCGTCACGTACACCGCCAACTGCTACAACTCGGCCTACGCCAAGTACGTGCAACTCAGCGGCGCAGTCTTCGGCTTCATCAAGCGGAAGCTCGACGATGACGTCAGAGCGGTGACGCTGCTGCGCGAGCGATACCAGAAGAACACGGCCTTCAAGTACTTCACGAGCGCCGAGCTCGGCGCGGCGTCGCGCGCCGAGGCGGAAGTGGACTCGCGCGTCGACGACAACAACGACGCGACGCATGCGCAGCGCGACGCACCGGAAGACAGCATCGAGTACGTCGACGGGAAGCTGCACTGGCGCGTCGCGGACCTGGTTCTGTTCGTCGACCGGAAGGACGTGCCGCGCGTGCCCGTGGCGTTGTTCGAGCGGATCTGCGAGATCGAGGCGCCCGGTTGTCCGGGCCCCGTGTCCGGCAGCCTGCTGCGGGCGACGGTACAGCTCGGCTACATGCTCGCCTTCCTCGCCTTCGTCTTCGCCGTCGTCGTCACGTTCGGCAGCTCCTACAGCGTCTCGGCCACCAACCAGCTCCTCGTCACACTCGCCGGCGGACTGCTGCCGTTCGTCGTGCGCTTCGTGCTAACCGTCCGCCAGGTGGAGCTGGATCTCAACTCGTACACGTTCGAGGGTCGCGTACACAACATCATGCGCGAGTTCAGTCAGGCGTGGCCGGCGTACGACCTGTCGTTCGAGCGCGACGTCCGGGAAGCCGCCGTGGAGAGCGACGGGATATCGCGCGGCGCGTGCGACACGGCGCAGGTCGATCTGCTGATCACGGTGCGGGAGGACTTCGAGAACGTGCGGTCGACGTCACAGCAGGGACAGTCGGCGACCCCCCACAACGGTCCCGAACACCGCCCGCCAGGTGGCGCAGACTCACACGCGCCTAATGCGAGGAACTGTTCGCATATTGCCGACACGCAACCACGTGGTGCCACGTGTGGTCAGCCGTCTGCTTCCGGTGAGTCGGTTGCCAACGTGGATCGTGCGGCCGACGCGAGGCCGCGTGCGCTGCGCGACATTGCGCAGCAGCAGGCGGACATCGTGGTCGTCAGCGACGGTCACGGTACGCATGCGCACAGCGAAGTGTACCGATCAAACTCGATGCCGATGACGTGCGTAGAATCCACGAGTAACACGGCCGCCTCGAGAGACACGGAGGACGAGTCGGCTCTGTAGAGATGACAGGTTGATCGCGACACTGTCTGACACGTGTCGCCGTAGCCTCAAGGCGACTGGTGTCTGACACGTGTCGCCGTAGCTTCAATGTTACTGGTGTCTGACACGTGTCGCCGTAGCCTCAAGGTTACTGGTGTCTGACACGTGTCGCCGTAGTCTCAAGGTTACTGGTGTCTGACAAGTGTCGCCGTAGTCTCAAGGCGACTGGTGTCTGACATGTGTCGCTGTAGCCTCAAGGCTACTAGTGTCTGACATGTGTCGCCGTAGCCTCAAGGTTACTGGTGTCTGACATGTGTCGCCGTAGTCTCAAGGCGACTGGTGTCTGACATGTGTCGCTGTAGCCTCAAGGCTACTGGTGTCTGACATGTGTCGCTGTAGCCTCAAGGCGACTGGTGTCTGACATGTGTCGCTGTAGCCTCAAGGCGACTGGTGTCTGACAAGTGTCGCTGTAGCTTCAAGGTTACTGGTGTCTGACATGTGTCGCTGTAGCCTCAAGGCGACTGGTGTCTGACATGTGTCGCTGTAGCCTCAAGGCGACTGGTGTCTGACATGTGTCGCCGTAGTCTCAAAGTTACTGGTGTCTGACAAGTGTCGCCGTTGCCTCAAGGCGACTGGTGTCTGACATGTGTCGCCGTAGTCTCAAGGTTACTGGTGTCTGACAAGTGTCGCCGTAGTCTCAAGGCTTCAGCATGTTCCCGGTGTAGCGCTGTCAAAAAGAGGTTTTGGCGAGCCCGAAGGTCGGGGTTTCGTGGAAGTTTAATGGGAGGTGCAAATCGATTTGCACCTCCCATTAAAGTTCCACGAAACCCCGACCTTCGGGCTCGCCATAACCTCTTTTTGTACCAAAACAGGTCTCTTCCATAAACATTTGTGAAGGTTAAGGACCCCTCTATAAATATTGGGCGGCCACCACAAAGCACACAACTGTAAGTACTGCACCTTTGTGAGGCTAGGACACACCCACCAAAAGACAGTGTCACAACAAAAGCGGGTTTGTGTGTGTGTGTGTGTGTGTGTGTGTGTGTGTGTGTGCGTGCGTGCGTGTGTGCGTGTGCGCGTGTGCGCGTGTGCGTGTGTGTGAGAGAGAGAGAGAGAGAGAGAGAGAGAGAGAGAGAGAGAGAGAGAGAGAGAGAAGGTTACAGACGTGATTGAGCTCGGCGAGACGATGGAGTGTCGATAGAGCAAGCTAGGCAGCTGTGGAAACGTAACATATAATATGCCACCATTTTACTACGAACCCCGCAGTTGCTTGGTCCGGCACTGGACATCGTCCGTTCAAGACTTGTCCAGCACGACACCGCGTCAACCAGCCCAGTTCAGCTCAATGATGCGAAACTAGACAAAAACATTACACGAAATGTGAAATAAAATAGTTTTAATATTCTATGTGGTAAATGTGATTATATATTGTGAATGTATGTCATTAGCAAATATATACACAAGGGCGTCGATCAACAGTATTGTTGAGCGTTTTATGTACAGCGATGTGTACAACACCTCTGGATTACTGTACAGGAAGTGGACTAGTGCAATATACACACTGTAAGTGTAATACACCTTTGTGTCTTTTTCTACATTTCACTATATGGACATAGTGCATAATACATGCACGCTGTTTTGTCTTAAATAAAGATTAAATAAATTATTGATTGATTATTTGATTGTTTGATTGATTGTTTGTTTGTTTGTTTGTTTGTTTGTTTGTTTGTTTGTTTGTTTGTTTGTTTCAGACTGACTGACTGACTGACTGACTGACTGACTGACTGACTGACTGACTGACTGACTGACTGACTCATTTATTCATTCATTCATTCATTCATTCATTCATTCATTCATTCATTCATTCATTCATTCATTCATTCATTCATTCATTTATTTATTGACTGATTAATTGCCTGCCTGATTGGTCTCTACGGGTCTGTTTATATGACGTGATATATTACATGACATGAGATGACATGAGATGACATGCGGGGACTGCAGCAACAGCTACATGTATTGGTCGACTCCGTTCGATCGACAGCCCGGCCACTGTTTCCCTTTGTCCGACACTCTGACAGTGACAGCCCGGCCTCTGTTTCCCCTAGTCCGACACCCTGACAGTGACAGCCCGGCCACTGTTTCCTTTAATCCGACACTCTGACAGTGACAGCCCGGCCACTGTTTCCCTTAGTCCGACACTCTGACAGTGACAGCTCGGCCACTGTTTCCCTTAGTCTGACACTCTGACAGTGACAGCCCGGCCACTGTTTCCCTTAGTCCATCACTCTGACAGTGACAACCTGGCCACTGTTTCCCTTAGTCCATCACTCTGACAGTGACAGCCCGGCCACTGTTTTCCTTAGTCCGACACTCTGACAGTGACAGCCCGGCCACTGTTTCCCTTAGTCCGACACTCTGACAGTGACAACCCGGCCACTGTTTCCCTTAGTCCGACACTCTGACAGTGACAGCCCGGCCACTGTCTCCCTTAGTCCGACACTCTGACAGTGATAACCCTGCCACTGTTTCCCTTAGTCCGACACTCTGACAGTGACAGCCCGGCCACTGTTTCCCTTAGTCCGACACTCTGACAGTGACAGCCCGGCCACTGTTTCCCTTAGTCCGACACTCTGACAGTGACAGCCCGGCCACTGTTTCCCTTAGTCCGACACTCTGACAGTGACAGCCCGGCCACTGTTTCCCTTAGTCCGACACTCTGACAGTGACAGCCCGGCCACTGTTTCCCTTAGTCTGACACTCTGACAGTGACAACCTGGACACTGTTTCCCTTAGTCCGACACTCTGACAGTGACAGCCCGGCCACTGTTTCCCTTAGTCCGACACTCTGACAGTGACAGCCCGGCCACTGTTTCCCTTAATCCGACACTCTGACAGTGACAGCCCGGCCACTATTTCCCTAATTCTGACACTCTGAATGTGACAACTAGGACACTACGCCCCATGCGGTAGCCGGCGACACCAATCCTTTGTATTTTGGACTGTGTTTCTACGAACGGTGGCGCCACACGACGGAGCCTGACTGCGTGGTGACTACGTGGGCACTCGGTGTTAGACATGGCTCAGTCGATTCTACCCAGTTTATTCGCTGATTTACAGCGATTGGGACAAAATGGACATTATGATCGTGCCATAAAGGTTGTTAACAAGAGTAAGTAACATTCAAACGCTAATTTGATGCGGATGGAACTGTATAAACTAGCACCTCGTTCGGGCATATGTCGTAATAATTATATTATCGCTCGTCTTCCGTCTCGAGATTCCAAGTCGGACTCAAAGTAACCATTGATTAATTTTTAGATTTTTGCATTGTAGAGATTTGAAATTTGGATGTTATTTTGCAATATAGTAAAACAAATTAAGATGCGACATTACTAGGAACTATAAAAATAAGACAGTGTTTGATTTTAGCAATTAAGTCAGATGACACACCACTGCATACGCACTGGCGTGATATCATATTTGCCAGTTAACAATACAGATACAGACAAGTTACTGACGAGTGATGTCCAAACCAGAGTCTGCCTCGGAGCAGCTAGAGTGTTAACTTGAGCTGATGTAGAAGCCTGGGTTACCAAAGTCTGTACTGTATTTGTTTTGGCAAATCCCAGCTCGAACTGTGTATCGTGCAGTTGATATTATGGTTTCTTGGTGACAGGTCCTGTTCTGTGAGATGGGAGACTGAGCACTCTGCACAGCCTAGCTGTTTCTAAAATTAGGAATTTATTCATGCATTGTTACTGTTGCTGTGTGACAGTGTGTGTTGATTCATGCATTGTTACTGTGTCTGTGTGTTGTTACTGGTGTGTCTGTGTAGTTCTCCAGGAGAGCCCAGAGGATGAGACCGCCTTCACCTGCAAAATCGTCTGCTTCATCCAACTGGGCAAGTTTGAGGAGGCTTTAGCTGCTATCCGCAAGAATGCCAAACTAGCCAGGTACAGCTCCATGGTGACCCTTCCAATATGTTAAACATTAGATAATGCAATTTGATTAATTGTAGACATTTTTGTTGGATCTTATGTAATTTCATTAGCAGATGGCAAATTGTTTTAGTTATGAAATTCCAGCTGACATGAAATTCTTGTTGCAAATTTTCGCTACATCATCAAATTTTCTAAATTAATTAATACATTTGAAAACCATTTTATCGAATGCTATATTGTTGTTTTAATGACATTGAATATGTATTATTTAATGCGGATTGAACAAGGTAAAAACTGCTTGACTGATGACATCGTAATTTAGCATCAGGCGCTATGATATGGTTAAATGGAAACCCCAGTTAAGTGTAATGTGCACTGGGCCGCTTGATAAAGTACCCTAAATAAAATGTATATGTAAAATGAAGGTGTTGCAAATTTCACCCAGGTGAAGATACTAATAGTAAAATCCATGAGCATTTGTGCACATGCCCATAAGTCTGTCAAATCTTTAAAACCCATGCATGAGGTTCAGCGTTAACACTTAAGGATTGCCAGGTTTGGACTGTAGTGGACAGCACGTGTATTACACACCTAATGTCACAATTACAAATAAGTAGTACTGGCACTGGTGGTGAAATAGAAGAAACTAATTAAGTTGTATTTATCAGATAAATAGACACTGCGCTGTGCCTAAGCTTCACTCAGAGAAATTCATGTGAGAATATTGTTTGTGTTACTAAGTCAGCCATCAGGTTAGCCTAAGGTCAGACCTCTCATGCACACATGAAACCTGTCTTATGAGTTCGTATTCATGTGGGGAACAGATCCTTCTCATTACTGCAGCATTGCTCTGTGTAGAAGCATTGAAAATGTGTGGCTATTTTTTCAGTTGCGTGGTTTTCGAAAAAGCGTACTGTGAGTATCGCTTGAATCGCACAAATGAAGCCCTGAAGACTCTTGATTCGTCAGATAAAGACGACGACCGAATCTCTGAGTTGAGAGGCCAAGTGGTGAGTACACTTTTAGTGTTACAGAATCTCTCAGTTGAGAAGCCAAGTGGTGAGTACACTTTTAGTGTTACAGAATCTCTTTGGACAGTTGTCAGGGTGACCGGTGGACATAAAAGTACCAATGTGATGTTGTCTTACAGGTAAAACTATGACAGAGGTGCCAACCTTTGTACTTTGGGTGTACTTGTTATGATATTGTGTCCTCCGTCATTGTGCTTTTGGTGTACTTGTTATGATATTGTGTCCTCCGTCATTGTACTTTGGGTGTACTTGTTATGATATTGTGTCCTCCGTCATTGTACTTTTGGTGTACTTGTTATGATATTGTGTCCTCCGTCATTGTACTTTGGGTGTACTTGTTATGATATTGTGTCCTCCGTCATTGTACTTTTGGTGTACTTGTTATGATATTGTGTCCTCCGTCATTGTACTTTTGGTGTACTTGTTATGATATTGTGTCCTCCGTCATTGTACTTTTGGTGTACTTGTTATGATATTGTGTCCTCCGTCATTGTACTTTTGGTGTACTTGTTATGATATTGTGTCCTCCGTCATTGTACTTTTGGTGTACTTGTTATGATATTGTGTCCTCCGTCATTGTACTTTTGGTGTACTTGTTATGATATTGTGTCCTCCGTCATTGTACTTTTGGTGTACTTGTTATGATATTGTGTCCTCCGTCATTGTACTTTTGGTGTACTTGTTATGATATTGTGTCCTCCGTCATTGTACTTTTGGTGTACTTGTTATGATATTGTGTCCTCCGTCATTGTACTTTTGGTGTACTTGTTATGATATTGTGCCCTCCGTCATTGTACTTTTGGTGTACTTGTTATGATATTGTGTCCTCCGTCATTGTACTTTTGGTGTACTTGTTATGATATTGTGTCCTCCGTCATTGTACTTTTGGTGTACTTGTTATGATATTGTGTCCTCCGTCATTGTACTTTTGGTGTACTTGTTATGATAGTGTGTCCTCCGTCATTGTACTTTTGGTGTACTTGTTATGATATTGTGTCCTCCGTCATTGTACTTTTGGTGTACTTGTTATGATATTGTGTCCTCCGTCATTGTACTTTTGGTGTACATGTTATGATATTGTGTCCTCCGTCATTGTACTTTTGGTGTACTTGTTATGATATTGTGTCCTCCGTCATTGTGCTTTTGGTGTAATTGTTATGATATTGTGTCCTCCGTCATTGTACTTTTGGTGTACTTGTTATGATATTGTGTCCTCCGTCATTGTACTTTTGGTGTAATTGTTATGATATTGTGCCCTCCGTCATTGTACTTTTGGTGTACTTGTTATGATATTGTGTCCTCCGTCATTGTACTTTTGGTGTAATTGTTATGATATTGTGCCCTCCGTCATTGTACTTTTGGTGTACTTGTTATGATATTGTGTCCTCCGTCATTGTACTTTTGGTGTAATTGTTATGATATTGTGCCCTCCGTCATTGTACTTTTGGTGTACTTGTTATGATATTGTGTCCTCCGTCATTGTACTTTTGGTGTAATTGTTATGATATTGTGCCCTCCGTCATTGTACTTTTGGTGTACTTTTTATGATATTGTGTCCTCCGTCATTGTACTTTTGGTGTACTTGTTATGATATTGTGTCCTCCGTCATTGTACTTTTGGTGTACTTGTTATGATATTGTGTCCTCCGTCATTGTGCTTTTGGTGTACTTGTTATGATATTGTGTCCTCCGTCATTGTACTTTTGGTGTACTTGTTATGATATTGTGCCCTCCGTCATTGTGCTTTTGGTGTACTTGTTATGATATTGTGTCCTCCGTCATTGTACTTTTGGTGTACTTGTTATGATATTGTGTCCTCCGTCATTGTACTTTTGGTGTACTTGTTGTGATATTGTGTCCTCCGTCATTGTACTTTTGGTGTACTTGTTATGATATTGTGTCCTCCGTCATTGTACTTTTGGTGTACTTGTTATGATATTGTGTCCTCCGTCATTGTACTTTTGGTGTACTTGTTATGATATTGTGTCCTCCGTCATTGTACTTTTGGTGTACTTGTTATGATATTGTGTCCTCCGTCATTGTACTTTTGGTGTACTTGTTATGATATTGTGTCCTCCGTCATTGTACTTTTGGTGTACATGTTATGATATTGTGTCCTCCGTCATTGTACTTTTGGTGTACTTGTTATGATATTGTGTCCTCCGTCATTGTGCTTTTGGTGTAATTGTTATGATATTGTGTCCTCCGTCATTGTACTTTTGGTGTACTTGTTATGATATTGTGTCCTCCGTCATTGTACTTTTGGTGTAATTGTTATGATATTGTGCCCTCCGTCATTGTACTTTTGGTGTAATTGTTATGATATTGTGCCCTCCGTCATTGTACTTTTGGTGTACTTGTTATGATATTGTGCCCTCCGTCATTGTACTTTTGGTGTAATTGTTATGATATTGTGCCCTCCGTCATTGTACTTTTGGTGTAATTGTTATGATATTGTGCCCTCCGTCATTGTACTTTTGGTGTACTTGTTATGATATTGTGTCCTCCGTCATTGTACTTTTGGTGTAATTGTTATGATATTGTGCCCTCCGTCATTGTACTTTTGGTGTACTTGTTATGATATTGTGTCCTCCGTCATTGTACTTTTGGTGTACTTGTTATGATATTGTGTCCTCCGTCATTGTGCTTTTGGTGTACTTGTTATGATATTGTGTCCTCCGTCATTGTGCTTTTGGTGTACTTGTTATGATATTGTGTCCTCCGTCATTGTACTTTTGGTGTACTTGTTATGATATTGTGCCCTCCGTCATTGTGCTTTTGGTGTACTTGTTATGATATTGTGTCCTCCGTCATTGTACTTTTGGTGTACTTGTTGTGATATTGTGTCCTCCGTCATTGTACTTTTGGTGTACTTGTTGTGATATTGTGCCCTCCGTCATTGTGCTTTTGGTGTACTTGTTATGATATTGTGCCCTCCGTCATTGTGCTTTTGGTGTACTTGTTATGATATTGTGTCCTCCGTCATTGTACTTTTGGTGTACTTGTTATGATATTGTGTCCTCCGTCATTGTACTTTTGGTGTAATTGTTATGATATTGTGTCCTCCGTCATTGTACTTTTGGTGTACTTGTTATGATATTGTGTCCTCCGTCATTGTACTTTTGGTGTACTTGTTATGATATTGTGTCCTCCGTCATTGTACTTTTGGTGTACTTGTTATGATATTGTGTCCTCCGTCATTGTACTTTTGGTGTACTTGTTATGATATTGTGTCCTCCGTCATTGTACTTTTGGTGTAATTGTTATGATATTGTGTCCTCCGTCATTGTACTTTTGGTGTACTTGTTATGATATTGTGTCCTCCGTCATTGTACTTTTGGTGTACTTGTTATGATATTGTGTCCTCCGTCATTGTACTTTGGGTGTACTTGTTATGATATTGTGTCCTCCGTCATTGTACTTTTGGTGTACTTGTTATGGTATTGTGTCCTCCGTCATTGTGCTTTTGGTGTAATTGTTATGATATTGTGTCCTCCGTCATTGTGCTTTTGCGATGTGTAAATAAATCATTATGTTCCCCATACTTTTTGGTACAACAAAGGTATCATTTAGTCTGTAAAGTCCTGTGTCATAAAAATCACTGTCATTACACACAGCAGGCAGAGCTTCAATAACTGTAGCGTGCCGGTCTGGTGGAGTTAGCCAAACGTGTTAGCAGGTTCGACAAGAGAGCTCAGTGTCAAAAATGGCAAAAACCAAGCTGCAGTATTTCATGTTGGTTTTATCCATTGCAATAAAACAAAGTCAAATTATTTATATCTTAACTGAAAAAAACATCGTTTTTTTCTCGAGAATTTGATATGAATAAATTAAACTAATACTGGTCTTACCCAGCCACTGTGTCCATGTTGCAGCTGTATCGCCTGGAGAAGTACGACGAGTGTTTTGACATCTACCGCGGCCTGCTGAAGAACACGGAGGTTTGTAGGAGACTGTCTCGCAGCAGACATGTCACATGAGACTGTCTCGCAGCAGACATGTCACATGAGACTGTCTCGCAGCAGACATGTCACATGAGACTGTCTCGCAGCCGACATGTCACATGAGACTGTCTCGCAGCCGACACGTCACATGAGACTGTCTCGCAGCAGACATGTCACATGAGATTGTTGTTGTTGACAGTTGTGTTGCTCTTGACATATGTGTTGTTGTCGACAGGTGTGTTGTTGTTGACAGAAGTGTTGTTGTCAACAGATATGTTGTTGTCGACATAAGTGTTTTTCCTGACAGATGTGTTGTTCTTGACAGATATGTTGTTCTTGATACATGTGTTGTTGTTGATATTTGTGTTGTTGTTGACAGATATGTTGTTCTTGATACATTTGTTGTTCTTGACTGATGTGTTATTATTGACAGTTGTGTTGTTCTTGACAGATGTGTTGTTGTTTACAGATGTGTTGTTGTTGTTGTTCCAGGATGACTTTGAGGAGGAGCGGGAGACGAACCTATCAGCGGTGATGGCCGCCATGCAGCTGTGGGGAGGCACTGACGTGGTGTGTTGGTATTGCCCACAGATCATGTCTCTAGATCATCTTGCCCTCGGTGGCATTCTTGGTGGAGAAAATAGCTAAATTATCACACTGTTGCATGCTGGACGTTCACCTGAATGTGTCTGGTATATGGAATGTGGATGAAAGGATGACATTTACTATAACAATTATATTCCTTAAATTTAATGTTGCAGGAAGCAAATTACTCAGCATAGCAATCTGCAGTATAACTGTATAAGCACTGCAGCACTTGTTCTAAATGCCTGGTATTATAACTCTATTATTGTTCTAATGCCCTGGTTATTCTAACTCCCTGATTGTTCTAATGCCCTGGTCATTCTAACTCCCTGATTGTTCTAATGCCCTGGTCATTCTAACTCCCTGATTGTTCTAATGCCCTGGTCATTCTAACTCCCTGATTGTTCTAATGCCCTGGTCATTCTAACTCCCTGATTGTTCTAATGCCCTGGTCATTCTAACTCGCTGATTGTTCTAATGCCCTGGTCATTCTAACTCCCTGATTGTTCTAATGCCCTGGTCATTCTAACTCCCTGATTGTTCTAATGCCCTGGTCATTCTAACTCCCTGATTGTTCTAATGCCCTGGTCATTCTAACTCCCTGATTGTTCTAATGCCCTGGTCATTCTAACTCGCTGATTGTTCTAATGCCCTGGTCATTCTAACTCCCTGATTGTTCTAATGCCCTGGTCATTCTAACTCCCTGATTGTTCTAATGCCCTGGTCATTCTAACTCCCTGATTGTTCTAATGCCCTGGTCATTCTAACTCCCTGATTGTTCTAATGCCCTGGTCATTCTAACTCCCTGATTGTTCTAATGCCCTGGTCATTCTAACTCCCTGATTGTTCTAATGCCCTGGTCATTCTAACTCCCTGATTGTTCTAATGCCCTGGTCATTCTAACTCCCTGATTGTTCTAATGCCCTGGTCATTCTAACTCCCTGATTGTTCTAATGCCCTGGTCATTCTAACTCCCTGATTGTTCTAATGCCCTGGTCATTCTAACTCCCTGATTGTTCTAATGCCCTGGTCATTCTAACTCCCTGATTGTTCTAATGCCCTGGTCATTCTAACTCCCTGATTGTTCTAATGCCCTGGTCATTCTAACTCCCTGATTGTTCTAATGCCCTGGTCATTCTAACTCCCTGATTGTTCTAATGCCCTGGTCATTCTAACTCCCTGATTGTTCTAATGCCCTGGTCATTCTAACTCCCTGATTGTTCTAATGCCCTGGTCATTCTAACTCCCTGATTGTTCTAATGCCCTGGTCATTCTAACTCCCTGATTGTTCTAATGCCCTGGTCATTCTAACTCCCTGATTGTTCTAATGCCCTGGTCATTCTAACTCCCTGATTGTTCTAATGCCCTGGTCATTCTAACTCCCTGATTGTTCTAATGCCCTGGTCATTCTAACTCCCTGATTGTTCTAATGCCCTGGTCATTCTAACTCGCTGATTGTTCTAATGCCCTGGTCATTCTAACTCCCTGATTGTTCTAATGCCCTGGTCATTCTAACTCCCTGATTGTTCTAATGCCCTGGTCATTCTAACTCCCTGATTGTTCTAATGCCCTGGTCATTCTAACTCCCTGATTGTTCTAATGCCCTGGTCATTCTAACTCCCTGATTGTTCTAATGCCCTGGTCATTCTAACTCCCTGATTGTTCTAATGCCCTGGTCATTCTAACTCCCTGATTGTTCTAACTCCCCAATTGTCCTAACACCATGGTTGTTCTAACTTCCTGGTCATTCTAACTCCCTCGTCGTTCTAACTCTCTGATTGTTCCAACTCCCCTAGAACCTGATTCTAACTCCCTGGTGGTTGGTTCTAACACAGTTGACTGTGTTTCCCTCATGAACCTGTCTCCCATTTGTCCTAACTCCCAGTTTCCCGCCGCAGGAGGACGCGGGGATGAGGGAGGACACGTATGAGTTGTGCTACAACGCGGCCTGCCTCCTGCTGGGCAAGGGACTGTATGAGGAGGCGGAGGGGAGGCTGAAGAGGGCTGAAGGTGGGTGTTGTGTAGATGGGAGATGGGAGAGGAGCCTGGAGAGAGTTGAGAGGTGGAGTAGACGTCAGGCAGACGTGCACTTTAGGAAGGCATATTCGTGTTAAAATGTATTTGTTTGATATATTTCAAATGTAGCTGAAACTGTATGTGTTGTCTACTTAGAACTGTTGTCCTATGTGTTATTTGTGCTTCTGTCCTAGAGCTGTGGTGTCACATGTTATCTGTCCTTCTGTCCTATGGTTGTGGTGTCACGTGTGATCTGTCCTTCTGTCCTAGGGTTGTGGTGTCACGTGTGATCTGTCCTTCTGTCCTAGGGTTGTGGTGTCACGTGTGATCTTTCCTTCTGTCCTAGAGCTGTGGTGTCATGTGTTATCTGTCCTTGTGTCCTAGAATTGTGGTGTTGTGTGTTATCTGTACTTCTGTCCTAGAGCTGTGGTGTCATGTGTTATCTGTACTTCTGTCCTAGAGTTGTGGTGTCATGTGTTATCTGTACTTCTGTCCTAGAGTTGTGGTGTCATGTGTTATCTGTACTTTTGTCCTAGAGTTGTGGTGTCACGTGTTATCTGTCCTAGGGTTGTGGTGTCACATGTTATCTGTCCTTCGGTCCTAGAGCTGTGGTGTCATGTGTTATCTGTACTTCTGTCCTAGAGCTGTGGTGTCATGTGTTATCTGTACTTCTGTCCTAGAGCTGTGCAGACAGCTGTTTGAGGATGACCCGGATGCGGCTGAGGATGAGGTGGATGCGGAGCTTGGCATCATCAGGTAACATCTCAAACAAAAACAGTGACAGTGACACACGCAGACACAGTGACACATGCAGACACAGTGACACACCCAGACACAGTGACACATGCAGACACAGTGACACACGCAGACACAGTGACACATGCAGACACAGTGACACACCCAGACACAGTGACACACGCAGACACAGTGACACACACAGACACAGTGACACACGCAGACACAGTGACACACGCATACACAGTTACACACACACAGATACAGTGACAGACACAGACACAGTGACACACACAGACACAGTGACACACACAGATACAGTGACACACACAGATACAGTGACACACACAGATACAGTGACACACACAGATACAGTGACACACACAGACACAGTCACACACACAGATACAGTGACACACACAGATACAGTGACACACACAGATACAGTGACACACACAGACACAGTAACACACACAGATACAGTGACACACACAGACACAGTGACGCACACAGACACAGTGACGCACACAGACACAGTGACACACACAGACACAGTGACACACACAGACACAGTGACACACAGACACAGTGACACACACAGACACAGTGACACACACACAGACACAGTGACACACACAGACACAGTGACACAGCAGTGTGATTCCATCTTATAATGTCTCACAAGTGTCATCACTGATATGACTACTGTTGACACTGTCAGTCCTGTACGCATTATTCCTCTGTATATTTCGGCTAACTCACCATTGATGGGTTCACATTTTAGGGTCCAACTTGGCTACAGCCTGCAGCAGCTGGGACGGAGCGATGAGGCCCTCAAACTCTACAGCCAGGTGATCAAGACAAAGTAAGTCTACCACAAGTCAACTGATATCATGTAAGTAGTGTCCAGTGTTTGACTGGAGGTAGTGATGAGCTGGTCATGTAATGACAGTGTGTGACTGGAGGTTGTGATGAGCTGGTCATGTAATGACAGTGTATGACTGGAGGTGGTCTTATCTCCTTCTCTTCTTGTAGACCGTCTGATGCGGGCCTCGCAGCTGTGGCATCTAACAACGTGGTGACAATCAACAAGGTAAGAACCCCTGGTGGCTGTGGAATCAGTGACTCTATCTGTAGAGTCAGTCAGACAGAATAATCTCGGGGGGGGGGGCAGTTAGCATTTCTTCACTGGTGTTGAGGTAAATTCTATTACTATGGTTGTTCAATTTGTTGTGTGTATGAATTCTCATCTACAGTTGGCAGCGTATTAAAAACGTATTTGTTAAAGTGATTGATTTAAGAATAAATTGTTTTGTTTTTCTATAATGAAGTAGTGATGCGCCACACCAATAGGGCCTGTAACTGTGTCACGATACATGGCTATATAATGACAGATAGTTGTGTTTCTATAATGACAGAAGTATTGATATGCCACTACAATATAATGACAGGTAGCTTTTGTGCATCAGTAAGAAACTTGTGTCAGAGTCAGTCAGTCAATGGATGCAACATGAGCAGAACATGTCTGATTCTATGTGTCGTGCCAACAGGAGCAGAATGTGTTTGACTCTGTGTCGTGCCAACAGGAGCAGAATGTGTTTGACTCTGTATCGTGCCAACAGGAGCAGAATGTGTTTGACTCTGTGTTGTGCCAACAGGAGCAGAATGTGTGTGACTCTGTATCGTGCCAACAGGAGCAGAATGTGTTTGACTCTGTGTTGTGCCAACAGGAGCAGAATGTGTCTGACTCTGTGTCGTGCCAACAGGAGCAGAATGTGTTTCACTCTGTATTGTGCCAACAGGAGCAGAATGTGTTTGACTCTGTGTTGTGCCAACAGGAGCAGAATGTGTTTCACTCTGTGTCGTGCCAACAGGAGCAGAATGTGTTTCACTCTGTATTGTGCCAACAGGAGCAGAATGTGTTTGACTCAAAGAAGAAGATCAAGACAGCCACTGCTGATGGACTCCAGCAGAAACTGACATCAAAACAACGTCGCGTGATAGAGATGAACCACTGCCTGCTGACCATGTACATGAACCAGGTGTGTGGGTGTGTGTGCAAGCGTGTATATGTGTGTTTGGTGTGTGCATGCATGAGGCACATAGGGGGACAACTAGTCTAGTTGGGGATGTTTGGTGTAACATTTGGGCCATCCAGAAGATGAGCAGTTTTTCTCCACCTACATCATCATTCTCCATCCACCCACCCATCACATGTCCACTTACATTATCATTCTCCATCCACCTACATCATCATTCTCCATCCACCCACCCATCACATGTCCACTTACATTATCATTCTCCATCCACCTACATCATCATTCTCCATCCACCCACCCATCACATGTCAACCTACATTATCATTCTCCATCCACCTACATCATCATTCTCCATCCAGCCACCCATCACTTGTCCACCTACATTATCATTCTCCATCCACCTACATCATCATTCTCCATCCACCCACCCATCACATGTCCACCTACATCATCATTCTCCATCCACCCATCCATCACTTGTCCACCTTCATCATCATTCTCCCTCCACCCACACATCACTAGTCCACCTACATCATCATTCTCCCTCCACCCATCCATCACTTGTCCACCTACATCATCATTCTCCCTCCACCCACACATCACTAGTCCACCTACATCATAATTCTCCATCCACCCACCCATCACATGTCCACCTACATTATCATTCTCCATCCACCTACATCATCATTCTCCATCCACCCATCCATCACTTGTCCACCTTCATCATCATTCTCCCTCCACCCATCCATCACTAGTTCACCTACATCATCATTCTCCATCCACCCGTCCATCACTTGTCCAACTACATCATCATTCTCCATCCACCCGTCCATCACTAGTCCACCTACATCATCATTCTCCATCCACCCACCCATCACTAGTCCACCTACATCATCATTCTCCCTCCACCCATCCATCACTTGTCCAACTACATCATCATTCTCCATCCACCCATCCATCACTTGTCCAACTACATCATCATTCTCCATCCACCCATCCATCACTTGTCCAACTACATCATCATTCTCCCTCCACCCATCCATCACTTGTCCAACTACATCATCATTCTCCATCCACCCGTCCATCACTAGTCCACCTACATCATCATTCTCCATCCACCCATCCATCACTTGTCCAACTACATCATCATTCTCCCTCCACCCATCCATCACTTGTCCAACTACATCATCATTCTCCATCCACCCATCCATCACTTGTCCAACTACATCATCATTCTCCATCCACCCATCCATCACTTGTCCACCTACATCATCATTCTCCATCCACCCACCCATCACTTGTCCAACTACATCATCATTCTCCCTCCACCCATCCATCACTTGTCCAACTACATCATCATTCTCCATCCACCCATCCATCACTTGTCCACCTACATCATCATTCTCCATCCACCCACCCATCACTTGTCCACCTACATCATCATTCTCCATCCACCCATCCATCACTTGTCCAACTACATCATCATTCTCCATCCACCCATCCATCACTTGTCCAACTACATCATCATTCTCCCTCCACCCATCCATCACTTGTCCAACTACATCATCATTCTCCATCCACCCGTCCATCACTAGTCCACCTACATCATCATTCTCCATCCACCCATCCATCACTTGTCCAACTACATCATCATTCTCCCTCCACCCATCCATCACTTGTCCAACTACATCATCATTCTCCATCCACCCATCCATCACTTGTCCAACTACATCATCATTCTCCATCCACCCATCCATCACTTGTCCACCTACATCATCATTCTCCATCCACCCACCCATCACTTGTCCAACTACATCATCATTCTCCCTCCACCCATCCATCACTTGTCCAACTACATCATCATTCTCCATCCACCCATCCATCACTTGTCCACCTACATCATCATTCTCCATCCACCCACCCATCACTTGTCCACCTACATCATCATTATCCACCCACCCATCACTTGTCCAACTACATCATCATTCTCCATCCACCCATCCATCACTTGTCCAACTACATCATCATTCTCCATCCACCCATCCATCACTTGTCCAACTACATCATCATTCTCCATCCACCCATCCATCACTTGTCCAACTACATCATCATTCTCCCTCCACCCACCCATCACTTGTCCACCTACATCATCATTCTCCCTCCACCCACCCATCACTTGTCCACCTACATCATCATTCTCCATCCACCCATCCATCACTTGTCCACCTACATCATCATTCTCCATCCACCCACCCATCACTTGTCCAACTACATCATCATTCTCCATCCACCCACCCATCACTTGTCCACCTACATCATCATTCTCCATCCACCCATCCATCACTTGTCCAACTACATCATCATTCTCCATCCACCCATCCATCACTTGTCCACCTACATCATCATTCTCCATCCACCCACCCATCACTTGTCCACCTACATCATCATTCTCCATCCACCCACCCATCACTTGTCCAACTACATCATCATTCTCCATCCACCCATCCATCACTTGTCCAACTACATCATCATTCTCCATCCACCCATCCATCACTTGTCCAACTACATCATCATTCTCCATCCACCCATCCATCACTTGTCCAACTACATCATCATTCTCCATCCACCCATCCATCACTTGTCCACCTACATCATCATTCTCCATCCACCCACCCATCACTTGTCCAACTACATCATCATTCTCCATCCACCCATCCATCACTTGTCCAACTACATCATCATTCTCCATCCACCCACCCATCACTTGTCCAACTACATCATCATTCTCCATCCACCCACCCATCACTAGTCCACCTACATCACCATTCTCCATCCACCCACCCATCACTAGTCCACCTACATCATCATTCTCCATCCACCCATCCATCACTAGTCCACCTACATCATCATTCTCCATCCACCCGTCCATCACTAGTCCACCTACATCATCATTCTCCATCCACCCGTCCATCACTAGTCCACCTACATCATCATTCTCCATCCACCCGTCCATCACTAGTCCACCTACATCATCATTCTCCATCCACCCACCCATCACTAGTCCACCTACATCATCATTCTCCATCCACCCACCCATCACTAGTCCAACTACATCATCATTCTCCATCCACCCATCCATCACATGTCCATCTACATCATCATTCTCGACCAACCCATCACTTGTATGTGAAGATTGTGTTATCATTTGTTCACCATCATCTGTGAAATGATGGTTATACCTGTGTTGTAATATGACATGTCAACGAGAGCATGTTGTAAAATCAGTTACTCTTACAAGACAATGAACATTACATTATGTTATGCTAAACCAGCAGTATGATTGAGAATACCAAAACAAATGCTAAAGATTGCTGAGAGGTCGGCTGGTTGAACGACTCTTAATTGTACAAACAAGAAGAGCCTCAGTAAGTGTGGATGTGAACTGTGAGTGTGGAGGTGATCAGTGAGTGTGGAGGTGAACTGTGAGTGTGGAGGTGAACTGTGAGTGTGGAGGTGAACTGTGAGTGTGGAGGTGAACTGTGAGTGTGGAGGTGATCAGTGAGTGTGGAGGTGAACTGTGAGTATGGAGGTGAACTGTGAGTGTGGAGGTGAACTGTGAGCGTGGAGGTGACCTGTGAGTGTGGAGGTGATCAGTGAGTGTGGAGGTGAACTGTGAGTGTGGAGGTGAACTGTGAGTGTGGATGTGAACTGTGAGTGTGGATGTGAACTGTGAGTGTGGAGGTGACCTGTGAGTGTGGAGGTGATCAGTGAGTGTGGAGGTGAACTGTGAGTGTGGAGGTGAACTGTGAGTGTGGAGGTGAACTGTGAGTGTGGAGGTGATCAGTGAGTGTGGAGGTGAACTGTGAGTGTGGAGGTGAACTGTGAGTATGGAGGTGAACTGTGAGTGTGGAGGTGAACTGTGAGTGTGGAGGTGATCAGTGAGTGTGGAGGTGAACTGTGAGTGTGGAGGTGAACTGTGAGTATGGAGGTGAACTGTGAGTGTGGAGGTGAACTGTGAGCGTGGAGGTGACCTGTGAGTGTGGAGGTGATCAGTGAGTGTGGAGGTGAACTGTGAGTGTGGAGGTGAACTGTGAGTGTGGATGTGAACTGTGAGTGTGGAGGTGAACTGTGAGTGTGGAGGTGACCTGTGAGTGTGGAGGTGATCAGTGAGTGTGGAGGTGAACTGTGAGTGTGGAGGTGAACTGTGAGTGTGGAGGTGAACTGTGAGTGTGGAGGTGACCTGTGAGTGTGGAGGTGATCAGTGAGTGTGGAGGTGAACTGTGAGTGTGGAGGTGAACTGTGAGTGTGGAGGTGAACTGTGAGTGTGGAGGTGAACTGTGAGTGTGGAGGTGACCTGTGAGTGTGGAGGTGATCAGTGAGTGTGGAGGTGAACTGTGAGTGTGGAGGTGAACTGTGAGTGTGGAGGTGAACTGTGAGTGTGGAGGTGAACTGTGAGTGTGGAGGTGATCAGTGAGTGTGGAGGTGAACTGTGAGTGTGGAGGTGATCAGTGAGTGTGGAGGTGAACTGTGAGTGTGGAGGTGAACTGTGAGTGTGGAGGTGAGTGTGCATGTGAACTGTGAGTGTGGAGGTGACCTGTGAGAGTGGAGGTGAACAGTGAGTGTGGAGGTGAGAGTGGAGGTGAACGGGTGAGTGTGGAGGTGACCTTTGAGAGTGGAGGTGAACGGGTGAGTGTGGAGGTGAACTGTGAGCGTGGAGGTGATCAGTGAGTGTGGAGGTGAACTGTGTGTGTGGAGGTGAACTGTGGAGGTGGAGGTGAGCTGTGAGTGTTGGTGCAGGGAGAGGAGTGTCGTCGGATGGCGGAGAGACTGCGCAAGCTGTACCCAGACAGTGACACGCCGTCACTCATAGAGGCCGCGCAGTACTGGCGCGAGAAACAGGTTGCCAAGGCCACGGACCTGCTGACAGTGAGTTGTTTGTGTGTAAAGAGTCTACACTGCATGTTGAGGGGAATCAGTCCCAACCTACAGTCTGGTGTATTTGTTATGTATTTCCACTAAACACAGTTGGAACATTGGAACAGATTGGACAGTTCGCTTTACACCACATTGTACACTCTATAATGTAGTTATTGTAGTCAGTGTGCTCAGTTATACAGCACTCGTGTTCTATGGTTGTTTAATCTTCTTTTTTCTCTAACAGTTTGATAGTCTGAGCTTTATCTGATGACCCGTTAGTTTGTGCAAATATTTCTCCCTGTTTCTCCAGTGTCTTGTGCCAAAAGTTCTCCCTATTTCCCCAGTGTCTTGTGCCAAATGTTCTCCCTCTTTCCCCAGTGTCTTGTGCCAAATGTTCTCCCTATTTTCCCAGTGTCTTGTGCCAAAAGTTCTCCCTATTTCCCCAGTGTCTTGTGCCAAATGTTCTCCCTATTTTCCCAGTGTCTTGTGCCAAATGTTCTCCCTCCTCTATAGTGTATTATGTCAAAACTTCTGACGACAGTGAAAATGTCCATCTCTGTTTCATATCTATATTAAGAAAACATTTATTTATTCTTACTATTTGATGTCTGTTTTCACGGATCTTTGTGCGATTCTGTTAACTGCTGTTATCTGCTTTCAGAACCAGATTGCCAAGAGAGAAGGCGAGGACGTGATTACCCTAATGCTGACCTTGGCACAACTGTATCTGGGTCAAGGTCACGTGTACAAGGCATGCGATGTGATGCGCTCACTTGGGCCCTGCACCTACACACCGGGCATGGTAAGGCATTCTTGGTTGTCTTATAGGGGTCATCCATAATTATCATCATTTTCACAAGCGTACAAACCGTACGCTTGGGGGGAGGGGGTATGACTTGAACGTACGCTTTTTTTAATGTTGAAAAATAATGGGAAAAACTGAAGTGCCCACTTATCGCTCGCTCACTCATCCTCACCCAAGGGAGAGGTAAAGACCGCCAAAACGACCACTGGCGCCCTCTTTCGAATACAAATGAAAAACGAGGCAGGAAAAGATGGCAATGGAGGGAAAGTGGTTTGATTTGTGTTCTTTGGAAAAAAGTTATGTTAATTGTCATGTTCATGTAATGAATGAATGCAATAAACCAAATAAGAGAATAGTGCTCGAATTATTTGCTTGTATGCTAGTGATTCATCAGAATGACGCATTATTGTGAAACGTGGCAACTGTGAAACACTGTCATCATTTTCAACATTTACATTTGTACACTTTCAAGGGGGAGGGGGGGTCAGAAAAAGTGTATGTTTTGTACACTTGTGAAAATTATAATAATTATGGATGACCCCTTATATGAGACTATATTTGATAAATTCTTGATAAAATCCACCAGTTGAGGCTGTGTGAGTTCAAACCTTCATTTGTGGTTACACTGCGTCAGTATTCCCTGGTGGTTCCCAGTTACAAGTGCTGTAAAATAATCTGTTGCACGTATTCGTGTAATTCTTATTACGGCATCAAAATAGTTACAACTTTAGCTGTTTTGACTCTTTTTATCTCAACAATTCTTAAATCTGCAAAACACCAAACTGCATCAAGTGTTTGAGTGGCTGCCTCTTGTGTTGTGGAAACAAGTAGAAATTATGTCTGAAGGTGCTGACCTCAGAATTCTAAATAACATAATCAACATCACACCACCACCGGGCCTATTAAAACCATCAAAAAACAGTGGCCATTGTATAGCCACCAGGTGCCGCATCAACACTGCAGCGTTCTTCTTTTACCCCCGAGCAATTTGCATCTGGAATATGATCCCACAACACATTACTGAAATAGATAACCCAACAGCTTTTCAAGCAGCAATCACGAACCTAAAACAAACAAACAAACAAACAAGCTCAAACAAATAAACATAATACCTAATGCATGCGCACAAGAAAGCTAAAAACAGCAAAATTGCAGGCAAAACTTCACAAATGAGGTGAAGTGTGAAGGGTTCCTAGTTCCTACCCTTGTACAGCTTGTTGATGCCTGTTGTTGTTTGTAGGTGGCAGCACTGGTGATGCTGTACTCGAGTGAGGAGGACCAGGAAGCGGCAGAGGCAATTCTAGACGAGGCCATAGAGTGGCACAGGGAGAATAAGGTGGGTCAAGAGGTCACTCTTGACGGGGCGATAGAGTGGCACAGGGAGAATAAGGTGGGTCAAGAGGTCACTCTTGATGGGGCGATAGAGTGGCACAGGGAGAATAAGGTGGGTCAAGAGGTCACTCAGACACCCCCACCCCTCTTGATGGGGTTGCCCCAATGAGAGCGAGTGTTAGGGTGAAGGTCATCTTGTGTGTTTGTTTCAGCCAAAGGGGGTGGAGTTGGTCGCCCTAATGAGGGTGAAGGTCATCTTGTGTGTTTGTTTCAGCCAAAGGGGGTGGAGTTGGTCGCCCTAATGAGGGCGAGTGTTAGGGTGAAGGTCATCTTGTGTGTTTGTTTCAGCCAAAGGGGGTGGAGTTGGTCGCCCTAATGAGGGCGAGTGTTAGGGTGAAGGTCATCTTGTGTGTTTGTTTCAGCCAAAGGGGGTGGAGTTGGTTGCCCTAATGAGGGCGAGTGTTAGGGTGAAGGTCATCTTGTGTGTTTGTTTCAGCCAAAGGGGGTGGAGTTGGTCGCCCTAATGAGGGCGAGTGTTAGGGTGAAGGTCATCTTGTGTGTTTGTTTCAGCCAAAGGGGGTGGAGTTGGTTGCCCTAATGAGGGCGAGTGTTAGGGTGAAGGTCATCTTGTGTGTTTGTTTCAGCCAAAGGGGGTGGAGTTGGTCGCCCTAATGAGGGCGAGTGTTAGGGTGAAGGTCATCTTGTGTGTTTGTTTCAGCCAAAGGGGGTGGAGTTGGTCGCCCTAATGAGGGCGAGTGTGTTAGGGTGAAGGTCATCTTGTGTGTTTGTTTCAGCCAAAGGGGGTGGAGTTGGTCGCCCTAATGAGGGCGAGTGTTAGGGTGAAGGTCATCTTGTGTGATTGTTTCAGCCAAAGGGGGTGCAGTTGGTCGCCCTAATGAGGGCGAGTGTTAGGGTGAAGGTCATCTTGTGTGTTTGTTTCAGCCAAAGGGTGTGGAGCTGGTCGCCCTAATGAGGGCGAGTGTTCGCTACCACCTGAAGCACAACAACCCCCAGGCTGCGGCGGGACTGCTCGAAGACCTACGCAAGTATGTTACATGCAATACACCTTGTTACTGGGTGATACACATTGGTACTGGCATTGTACACTCACTGGGGTAATACACCACATTACTTGGATGATACACCACATTACTTGGATGAAACGTTTTGTTATTTGGAGGATACACCACATTACTTGGATGATACACCTTGTTACAGGGGTGATTCATCATGATACTTGGATGGTACACTTTGTTGTTTTGATGATACACCACATCACTTGGATGATACACCTTGTTACCGGTGTGATACACCATATTACCTGGATGATACACTTTGTTATTTGGATGATACATCATATTAATCGGATAGTTCACGTTGTTACTGGGATAAGTTTAATGAAATGATAAAGAAACTGCATCATGACTGACTAATTCAGTTGATAACAATATCTTTTGCACATGTTATACATTGGAATGTTTAAACAGTCATTCTTAGTTTAATAAATCAGCCTCTAAGACGTGGACTGTAACAAAGTAGCAATGTTCATTTGTTTCAGGCGATATCCCAATGACTTGAAGATATTGGCAAAGTTGATATCGGCATACTCGAAATTTGATTCGAAGAAAGCGCAGACGTATCCTTTCTGTTTCCTGTTGAATTCTGGGACATTAAAAAATGGCGTTTGTTTGACACAGTGGGTGGGAAGTGACACAGCGGGTGGGAAGTGACACAGCGGGTGGGAAGTGACACAGCGGGTGGGAAGTGACACAGCGGGTGGGAAGTGACACAGCGGGTGGGAAGTGACACAGCGGGTGGGAAGTGACACAGCGGGTGGGAAGTGACACAGCGGGTGGGAAGTGACACAGTGGGTGGGAAGTGACGCAGCGGGTGGGAAGTGACGCAGCGGGTGGGAAGTGACGCAGTGGGTGGGAAGTGACACAGTGGGTGGGAAGTGACGCAGCGGGTGGGAAGTGACGCAGCGGGTGGGAAGTGACGCAGCGGGTGGGAAGTGACGCAGCGGGTGGGAAGTGACACAGTGGGTGGGAAGTGACGCAGCGGGTGGGAAGTGACACAGCGGGTGGGAAGTGACGCAGCGGGTGGGAAGTGACGCAGTGGGTGGGAAGTGACGCAGTGGGTGGAAAGTGATATAATTTGGGACTGTTTCAGAGTGGCCTTAATTGTAGAGTGGCTGTATCACAAAGATGACTGTTAAGCAAGGTTCAATTGCATTTTCTCTGGCAAATGATTTTTTATCATTCATGAGTGCACTGAACAGCCACCAACAGTGTAGCTACTTGACACTTCACAACAAATGTTGACACCAACAAATCTGAATTATGGTTGACAACGTCAGTTGACAAGGAATTTTTTCTCAAATTTCCCATTTTGAGATGTTCCCTTGACAGCCCCCAGCATCAGCCGAGAGCTGCCATCAGTTGAAAACATCGCCCATGAGGTCGATGTGGATGGACTCGAGTCATCCATGGCCGCCCTCGCCCCCAAATACATCAAGAAACTCACCAAGGGTGAACAGTCGCCCAAACCACAGTCTCCAATGGGGTACGTGCTTATGGGCACCAAGGGTGAACAGTCCCTAAACAATAGTCTCCAATGGGGTACGTACTTATGGACACCAAAGGGTGAATAGTCACCTAAACAATAGTCTCCAATGGGGTACGTACTTATGGACACAAGGGGTGAATAGTCACCTAAACAATAGTCTCCAATGGGGTACGTACTTATGGACACCAAAGGGTGAACAGTCCCTAAACAATAGTCTCCAATGGGGTACGTACTTATGGACACCAAAGGGTGAATAGTCACCTAAACAATAGTCTCCAATGGGGGTACGTACTTATGGACACCAAGGGTGAACAGTCCCTACACAATAGTCTCCAATGGGGTACGTACTTATGGACACCAAGGGTGAACAGTCCCTAAACAATAGTCTCCAATGGGGTACGTACTTATGGACACCAAAGGGTGAATAGTCACCTAAAAATAGTCTCCAATGGGGTACGTACTTATGGGCACCAAGGGTGAACAGTCCCTAAACAATAGTCTCCAATGGGGTACGTACTTATGGACACAAGGGGTGTACAGTCCCTAAACAATAGTCTCCAATGGGGTACGTACTTATGGACACCAAGGGTGAACAGTCCCTAAACAATAGTCTCCAATGGGGTACGTACTTATGGACACAAGGGGTGAACAGTCCCTAAACAATAGTCTCCAATGGGGTACGTACTTATGGACACAAGGGGTGTACAGTCCCTAAACAATAGTCTCCAATGGGGTACGTACTTATGGACACAAGGGGTGAACAGTCCCTAAACAATAGTCTCCAATGGGGTACGTACTTATGGACACCAAGGGTGAACAGTCCCTAAACAATAGTCTCCAATGGGGTACGTACTTATGGACACAAGGGGTGAACAGTCCCTAAACAATAGTCTCCAATGGGGTACGTACTTATGGACACAAGGGGTGTACAGTCCCTAAACAATAGTCTCCAATGGGGTACGTACTTATGGACACAAGGGGTGTACAGTCCCTAAACAATAGTCTCCAATGGGGTACGTACTTATGGACACAAGGGGTGTACAGTCCCTAAACAATAGTCTCCAATGGGGTACGTACTTATGGACACAAGGGGTGTACAGTCCCTAAACAATAGTCTCCAATGGGGTACGGACTTATGGACACAAGGGGTGTACAGTCCCTAAGCAATAGTCTCCAATGGGGTACGGACTTATGGACACAAGGGGTGTACAGTCCCTAAACAATAGTCTCCAATGGGGTACGTACTTATGGACACAAGGGGTGTACAGTCCCTAAGCAATAGTCTCCAATGGGGTACGGACTTATGGACACAAGGGGTGTACAGTCCCTAAGCAATAGTCTCCAATGGGGTACGTACTTATGGACACAAGGGGTGTACAGTCCCTAAACAATAGTCTCCAATGGGGTACGTACTTATGGACACAAGGGGTGTACAGTCCCTAAACAATAGTCTCCAATGGGGTACGTACTTATGGACACAAGGGGTGTACAGTCCCTAAGCAATAGTCTCCAATGGGGTACGGACTTATGGACACAAGGGGTGAACACTTTGTTGACTTTGATGTGTGGTGACATTGTCTGTTTTAGCGGAGGTGACACGTTGCGACAACAAAAGAAAAAGAAGAAACGAAAAAGTAAGTGAAATTTTATAAACAATTGACGTTTGATACGATGCCTTATTGTGAAACATAATTTTTACATCTGAAATACGAAACTAATTTGAATAATGAACTACTTTCCAGCCGTCTTGCCAAAATCATATGACCCGGAAGTGACCCCTGACCCCGAGCGTTGGCTGAAGCGACAGGAGAGGTCGTACTTCCGTGGGAAGAGGAGGGATAAACGCAAGGACATAGGCAAAGGAACACAGGGATCAGTGCCTACCATTGGGGAGAAGTAAGTGTCATCAACTGATCTATTCCTCCCCTCGTCTCTCAGTCCCACTTCTCCCACTCTCCCCAAAGCCAATTCTCTTTCTCCGCAATTTGTTTCCTATTCTCCCCGTCGCCCTCTCTCTGCCACCCTCTTCTTCCATCTCTCTTTTTTCTCTTCGTCTCCTCCAGCTCTTTCTCCCAGCTCTCTGACAACTCAACCTGTCTGTCACTCACTCACTCACTCACTCACTCACTCACTCACTCACTCACTCACTCACTCACTCACTCACTCTTATGTAGTTCGGTTCACTTTATCTCACCGTATAATTTATTTTATTCAAATGACATTGTTTTTATTAGAAATCTCATATGTCTTGCAAGAACAACTTCCTGTTGGACATGTCGGACGTGTATAACTTGTCTGACATGTATAACTTGTCTGATGTGTATAACTTGTCTGATGTGTATAACTTGTCTAATGTGTATAACACATCTGACGTGTATAACTTGTCTGACGTGTATAACTTGTCTGACGTGTATAACTTGTGTGAAGTGTATAACTTGTGTGAAATGTATAACTTGTGTGAAGTGTATAACTTGTCTGATGTGTATAACTTTTCTGACATGTATAACCTGTCTGACGTGTATAACTTGTCTGATTAACTTGTCTCACATGTATACCTTGTCTGAAGTGTATAACTTGTCTCACGTGTATAACTTGTCTCACGTGTATAACTTGTCTGACATGCATAATGTATATAACTTGTTTAATGTACAGTCTATATAACATGTATAACTTGGCTGACGTGTCTTTCTTCCTGCAGGGAGTCTGCAAAACCCACTTCCGCCAGTAGCAGTGAGGTGGGCTCCCCCCTGCCAGGGGCCCCCACCCCACCCACGGGCACCCGCTCTGCCACTGCCACCCCCTCCACCCCCACCCCCGCCCCCGCTGGGCCCAGGAAACAGAAGCCACAGGGTGGAAAACAGAAGAAAAAGAAGAAAGGAGGAAAATGGTGAAACCGGCTCAATTTGCAAAAAGTGCATTGTACCAGGACTTACTGAATGTATCACACTGTATCAGGCATTACTGGGTGTATCAGACTGTGTGTATCAGACGTTACTGAGTGTATCACATTGTATCAGTCAGATGTGGTTGTGTTTATTGAAATAATGAATTACAGTGTTGTTGTGTTAGTAAGTTAAGTCAGAATTTGCAGTAAACAGTATTGAAAATATACCATTTTCAAAAACTGTATAAACCATTTTCAAGATTGTTTTTTATTTCATTGTTAAAGTTGCTGCCATCAAACTGATCCATTGAAAATTTAAGTTGATCAACAAAATATGTGAACTTGAAATATCCAGAAATTGTAATTGCTGCAGCTAATCAATTCTGATGAATGCATTCTAGGGAAGGGAAATCACAAATTGGGAGTTTTAAGATGTTAAGTGAATTTTATTCAATTAATTAATGGCTATGTTTAAATGTATACATTGTAGTGATGATACTGTTATAGTAGTGATGTTTTTGATGCCAGTGTGTTGACAGATGTTTCTTGTCAGAGTTGGTTGACAGTCACCGTTGACTCCTGTAGCTGTTGTGCCGTGTCTGTCACGTGTCTGTCACGTGTCTGTCACGTGTCTGTCACGTGTTTCAGTCAAATAAAACTCTTAAATCAGATGGGTACAGTATTATTAGTTATTACTTCTGTAAAAGTTTGTTTTTAATTCAAATTCTTTGTGTCTCTGTCATGGAAGGGTGGGTAGACAGAAACAGCAACTGATGTCAGAAGTCAGTCGGATATACTTTTTCTTGTGTACAAATCTCAGAATGTACAACCTCAATGTCAATATACACACAAACCCGTCGTACACTCCCCCTCATGATAGCCATGTGGTAGCTTAATAGAGCCTCTCTATTGCCCTGTATGGCATACAAACTTACCTAAATATCTATCGGACAACATAGAGATAATTCAAAAGAAGTGTCTCAAAAATATTGTCCAGGTTATGCGTACAAGTATATCCTGCAGTAAACCTGTCAATGTTGCACCATAGAGGAGATGAAGAGCGTATTTCGCTAAAATTAAGCTTAGTGACCACATACTGAATGTGCTATTACCGAATGGTCGAGGTGTGCCATATACTGTGAGGTTGTACAATGAGTTACCAATTCTAGGGGTGAACATAAATCACTACAAACATTCTTTAATTCCATGTTGTTTGGGGAGCATTGTCAGAACGGCTAATAATGGACAAGTATTTTAACTGACGGTTTAATTTTACTATCCTTTTTAATTTATCTTAGAATAATTTTACGTTAAGTGTATTTTGATGTGTTCAATTTATTACGTAACATTTTTCCAATGATTATATCAAAAAGATACTTTACTGTTGTAAGACACCGTAATATGATATTGTGTAGAATAGTTGATTTTGTTGTGAATGAACATAATATACAATCCAACTGTAAAGTTGCCATGTAATAAACTTATACATTGTTTTAAAGGCCACCCTCTGGACTGTCATGATGGTCATGTGATAGTGTCATGGAAACTGTCTATTAAGGTCACCATCGGGAATGTCACTATTGTCATCTCTGTATAAAGGTCACCCTTGTGACAGATGACAAGAAAGGCGAGGTGACACTATTACTGACACTGCAAGTTCGTGGCTCTTGCAATTGCTAAGTTACCTTTTAAAAGAATCGTTGCGTTTTTCGTTCCGAACAACTGATTAGCACCACAATGTGAAAAGATAGAGGCCTTACTTCGTACCCGCGGGGTCATAGGTTAATCCATGAAAGCTTGGTGTCCGGCCCGAGTCATCCTGGGGGACGGTTTTAACATACTTTAATATTGGATTACTGTAAGATTATTAATTTGTGGGCGTGGCTAACGTATCTCGGATGGTGCCTGCTGGTAAATATCAGCATTCTCCGCTGTCAGTGGCGGCTCTTAGGCCCCTAGCTTAGGTAGACCCAGAGGTCGATCCAGCGAGGGTAATTTAGGCATGACAAAACCTGGAATTGAACCCCCCCAGATGCTTGCCAAACAAACCTTCTCTTGCGCTGAAATAAAAGGAACATTGGATTGGGCGGACTGAGTCGGAACTTCAGCACATCTTCGTTGTCGGTCAGAATATCTGAAGACGAAATTAAGAATGATGCTGGTGAAAATGTAGTAAATCAAAAATGGTGTCACAGTACGTCTATGATGCATGTTAAACATTTGAAGACAACTTTATTATTCCTATCTTACAAAATTCATTGGGCCAGTGAAAATACCAATGAAACTGATGCGTTCGCCATCATTGACATAACATAGGTTGTCCACTAGATACGTAGTCCCGTAACACGTGTCTGTAGCTATAGTACTTATTGGTTAATCCGTCACTGATCCTGTCTTTGGTCGTGTTCCGTATAGCTGATACCCTACATACGGAAGCCCGTTGGTGTCACGGTGAATATATATTTTTCTGACAGCCGCCAGATAATTAAGTAGCGGCGGTCAGAAAAATATACATTCACGGTGACACCAACGGGCTTCCGTACCTACATCCCTTATAGTTGTGTAATTACTAATTATAATATCAACCACCAATCTTGAATGATGAACTTTATAGTTACACGCTGACGTATGACACTGGTACACACAGATATCTGCTCACATTCGCAATAGGACGTCGCACGTCACTTTATAACGGATAACGTTGTCTTACCAAAAAGCGCTGATTCGTTCGTCAAATGCGTCTATGACGTCATGCAACGTTACCGTAACTACGTGTTGGCGAAACAACCACAGTACAGCAGCCAAGGCTAAGTATGTGTCGACAACGGCACCGAAACTAAGATTTGCAGCAGTCACGATTGATCGAGACCAACACATCGTCCCGACGTCGGAACGTCTCGGTCGCTGTCGGTAGGAGGATGCAGCCGATGCACACAGCGACATCGCTAACGGCCGACTCACTAGGAGACTTCCGGTGCCAACCACCGCGTCTCTCTACCAACCAATGAACCAGAGAGTTACGTGGTGAGCTCTGGGCCAGTTTGCCGGTGGGATCAGCGTATATTAATGCAAACAATATACTATTACTGTCGGTAGTAACAGGGTCAGTCTTTGGGCTCGAGAGGTAATATTTTCGTAATATAAATATGCTACAGATGACATTGAATTATGGAACTGACGCACTATTCTATAACATTTAGATAAAAATATAGTTATAATGGCAAAACCAAGATGATTCCAAATCCAACAAAATGTACAATTGCTATATCGCCAACTGGGTTTCGGGAACATTCGGTGTACAACAAATATGCTCGTGGATGTTCGTGGGCCTGTTGGTTAATCCGCCTCATCCACGGCCCATGAAAACGAAGTCTGTGAAATCCTCCAGTAACATGCCAATGTCATGAAAGCCCCGAACAATGTCGATAAGTCAGTAAGTCAATCAAATAATATATCTCGGTGACAGTCCAGTCGTCATGCATCGCACCTCACTCGCATTTGATGCTATGCGCGATTGTCTCACTTAACCATTATAAATACACAAGTTTCACGTCTGTACAAGACAACAAATATAATAGCGGTTGCTTGGTGGCGCAGTTCTAACCACCAGATCGCGCTGTTCTGGTCACCATTTGGTACATTTCTAGCCACCAGGTGGCGCTGTTCTGTCAACAAGATGGCGCTGTTTTGGCCACCAAGTGGCGCTATTCAGACAAACACGTGGTGGCGCTTTTATGACCACCAGGTGGCGCGTTTCTTGTCACCAGGTGGCGTGTACCTGACTAACGTATTGAGACATGTGACGTCACATGACGGATGTCTTCTGGAGATCGCTCTATGTCGGCTAGTGGCAGATGCTGCCACACAGCGGACTAACTGTGAACAATGTGGCCGCGACCGTGAGGTGACTGCATCGTTGAGGAGTCGGTTTCACGAGACCCGCCTTGCTGCATCAGTTCGGTCTCGCGTGACGTCGCCGTGATATGCAACGTACGTTTACACTGGACGATTCAGCTTCACTCTACTCACTGGCAACGATCGCGTCTCGTTAAAATTCGACTACGACGATCTCGTTTTGTGTAACCATGACTACGACGATGTTCTATAATTCATTCCTCGTGGATGGTTTGCGCTATGAGGTCGCTTATCTGGTCGCACGTCTGTGTTCAACGAGCCACTGCAGGCGTCTTGTGGTCGCCTCGCGTGTGTCTTTAGGACACGATGTCAAATCGTCCAGACTTCCGTTTCCGCTGCTGTTTGTCCGTGTTCTGGTTGTCAGACTGCGTCGTCTTCTTGCGCCGCTGAACCATTTCCTTCGGGCTGTAAATAGTTCACATTGTTGAAAACACACGTCAACTGCACGAGTCAACTACACACATCATTCTACATGTGTCAATTATACACGTCAACTGCACAAGTCAACTACACACATCATTCTATATGTGTCAATTATACACGTCAACTGCACAAGTCAACTACACACATCATTCTACATGTGTCAATTATACACGTCAACTGCACAAGTCAACTACACACATTATTCTACATGTAGTCGAGTTACCATTTTGTGAACCTGGAAATGGTTGGTCGTGTAAGGTTTGTTTGCTGAATCATATATATTATGTTCCTAGCATGACGTGTTGTAAAGATGAACACATTTTGTAATTTACCAGGATCACGGCAGCCATCTTGGATTTTCGTGGTTCCCACGAGTTGCCCAAGGATGGCGCATTGCCATCCCACGGATTTGAGTTCAGGGACACATAATCTATATGATTCAGCAAAAAAACCTTAGACGACCAAACATTTCCAGGTTCCCTACAGTAGGCGTCTTGACTAATGTGTCAATTATACACGTCATCTGCACAAGTCAACTACACACGTCACTGTACACGTGTCAACTGAACACGTCAACTATACACGTAAACTAAAACACATCAACTACACACGTCAGCAATTCATTTTTAATGGAAATTATCTTTAACACATTACCGAAAAAAATGCATAGGCCTTTAGAACCGTTCTACTGCCACTGTTTGTCAATTTATGTCACGTGATGTTATAAGTCGGTAGAAGTGTATTTGTGGCCAGTCGTGTTAAAGACTTCCCTGACAGTTATTTGGAATCATTGTAACGTAGCAATTAATACGTATAGTTTTATGTCTAACCAACCAGTGGAAGATGTACTATAGAGAGCCTCGGTCTGACAAGGGTCGAGAAACGTGTTACAAACCTGCATTCGGGCATGTCGATGGGAATGGTCACGTGGAACTGTCGGTAGTCGATAGTATGCTGACCATTGTCTGATTGGACGGTCATAAGGGGTGCGAGCCTGTGCCCCCACATGATCTCGCACGGCAAGTAGGACGTCCGCACCTGCACCGGACAACACGGAGAGACAGGCGTATAACAACATAGGGCTACACAGACAGATACGCATATAACAACACAGGGCAACAAGTAAAGACACTGTGCTGTCTGGTAGGAAAGGATGTTTGTAGACAGATGTTTCCGAATTAATGCCTATCAACAAACAACGAATGATGCTCGTACCGCTAGGTGTCACTGTTTGTGCTCGAGTCACATGCCGCTAGGTGTCGCGGCGGACGTACCTGTGTTGACATGCCGCTAGGTGTCGCGGCGGACGTACCTGCGTTGACATGCCGCTAGGTGTCGCGGCGGACGTACCTGCGTTGACATGCCGCTAGGTGTCGCGGCGGACGTACCTGTGTTGATATGCCGCTAGGCGTCGCGGCAAACGTACATGTGTTGACATGCCGCTAGGTGTCGCGGCGGACGTACCTGCGTTGACATGCCGCTAGGTGTCGCGGCGGACGTACCTGCGTTGACATGCCGCCAGGTATCGCGGCGGACGTACCTGCGTTGACGTACCGCTAGGTGTCGCGGCGGACGTACCTGCGTTGACATGCCGCTAGGTGTCGCGGCGGACGTACCTGTGTTGACATGCCGCTAGGTGTCGCGGCGGACGTACCTGCGTTGACATGCCGCTAGGTGTCGCGGCGGACATACCTGCGTTGACATGCCGCTAGGTGTCGCGGCGGACGTACCTGCGTTGACATGCCGCTAGGTGTCGCGGCGGACGTACCTGCGTTGACATGCCGCTAGGTGTCGCGGCGGACGTACCTGCGTTGACATGCCGCTAGGTGTCGCGGCGGACGTACCTGCGTTGACATGCCGGTGCCTCCGACGACGCCCTCGAGCACGACGACGATCTCCATCTCCTGCAGCAGCAGAGACTCGGCCGTGACCGTCCACAGCGGACTGTCGGCCGTGATGCGGTGGATCACCTGCGGACACACAGTCAGTGACGTCACCTGCTGCTGACGTCATCCAGAGACGACACTGCAGCTGCACGGGTGGCAGTGCTTAGCTCTTAACGCTACACGTATTGTCGCATATACACACGTACACTCTATATTCAGACTTGTACGCTCGCACGCACACACGCACACGCACACGCACACACCTACACACACACGCACACACACACGCACGCACGCACGCACATGCACACACACGGGCCAGCGCGCAAACAAGCTCACTCTAGTTGCACAGGCAAGGAAGAAACCAGGGACTCACCTTGGTTGAACAGACGAGGAAGACGAAGTCGATGACTCACCTAGGTTGGCCAGGTGAGGAAAACGAAAAAAATGACAGTGATCACCTTGGTTGGGCAGATGAAGCCAAGGGTTCACCCAGGTTGGTCAAGTGAGGAAGAGGTAGCTCATGACTCATATGAAGAAGTCAATGACCCAGAAGTGAGGATTCAAAAAGAACCTAATAACTCACCTTGGTTATAGAGGCAAGGAAAGAAGCCGACGACTCACCTTGGTTGGCCAGGCGAGGAAGAAGAAGCCGTCGTCGCACTCGGTGTACACCTTGAGGTAGTGTTGGAAGGTCGGCAGCACCTCGCCGTGCTCAGTCAACTTACGCTTCAGCAGCAGCACGTGGATCGTGGCGTCGATGATCTGAGACCGTCGCATGTCACCCACCCGGAACATGAGACACGGGTGACCGCGTCTCGTACACAGCACGGCCGTCTTACTACAAGAGACACCCGGAACATGAGACACGGGTGACCGAGTCTCGTACACAGCACGGCCGTCTTACTACAAGAGACACCCGGAACATGAGACACGGGTGACCGAGTCTCGTACACAGCACGGCCGTCTTACTACAAGAGACACTCGGAACACGAGACACGGGTGACCGAGTCTCGTACACAGCACGGCCACCTTACAGCAAGAGACACTCACGACACACGGGTGACAAAGGACACAGTATGACCGCAAGAAAGCGAAAGAAGTCACTTGGTGGAACCCGTCACTATACGTCGTGCTTAATTAAACATTTAACTACAGTAGTGTGTGCGTGTGCGTGTGCGTGTGCGTGTGCGTGTGCGTGTGCGTGTGCGTGTGCGTGTGCGTGTGCGTGTGCGTGTGCGTGTGCGTGTGCGTGTGCGTGTGCGTGTGCGTGTGCGTGTGCGTGTGCGTGTGCGTGTGCGTGTGCGTGTGCGTGTGCGTGTGCGTGTGCGTGTGCGTGTGCGTGTGCGTGTGCGTGTGCGTGTGCGTGTGCGTGTGCGTGTGCGTGTGCGTGTGCGTGTGCGTGTGCGTGTGCGTGTGCGTGTGCGTGTGCGTGTGCGTGTGCGTGTGCGTGTGCGTGTGCGTGTATCTGTATATAACATACAACGTTGTCACCTTGTCTTGGTGACATACACCTTTCTCCACAGGTGGATGTACATACGACATTCACTACATTGACGTTGTCGCGCTTACATTTTTCCGATCGTTAAAACCGTTCCAATTGACGTTTCTGCGCATGCGCAATAAATGTAAAATCATCAATGTCCAGCGAAACGACAAAGTATTTTCGTTATAAATGCCACGGGCTGTTCGTTAACTCTCCTGTACACTGCTGTCACGCATGCGCAGAAACGTCAATCGGATCGTTAACGCCGGAAAAATGTAAGCGCTACAACGTTTCTCCTTATTCCTGTATGGGAAGACGCCATGACAGAAGCTGATCGGACGCCGCACTGGTCAGTCACTGTCTGGTGGACATACCTGAACAGTATCGTCTGCGCGCGGTTTTTGCCTCGCGACAACTTGGCGAAGATGATGCCGGTGACGAGACACTGGATGAAGACGCCTGTCATCGACTGGACCATGACGAGAAAGATGGCGGCGTGACAGCGGCGGGTGACGGCGCGCGTGCCGTAGCCGATCGTGTGCTGCGTCTCGATGGAGAACAACAGGGCGGAGACGAAGTCGTCGACGCCGTCGACGCAGGGGGTCCACGCGTCATCGTCCACGTGGTCGACGTCGCCATGACACCAGCTGATGACGTACCTGCGACGACACAGGGGCGTGTCTCCAGGGTGTGTTATGGAAGTGTGTTCACGGTCGCCAACATTTTGCGTTAAGAAAGTCGGCTATTTTAAAGAAATGCATATGGAATCGCAATTTTAGCATACAGAAAAATCTGCGTGTCGTTATTTGGATACACCCAATTATCGCCCACTAAGCTGACACATGTCGCTGTCAGATGCTCCACTCAGTTCCTTGTGTAAAATGAGAACGATTACCATATCTAATTTTGTACTTTGGTTAAGTTTTTATAAGATCCTTACTTTTAAACACGATCTTAACTTTATACCGATGTTTGATTTGTACTAGTTTGTGTGCATTGAAGCGAGTTTAGTCACGTGATTTGTTGTGCATGTGACGAATCCTTTTAACATAGAACAGTGTCACGGGCTGAAAGTATCCCGGCCGAGAAGTAGGCACAGCGCGCGCATGCGCAGTGACCTGCTGTGGTTCAAATAACTCCGCTGCCATGGCGGCAGCAGCAACCGAATATATATATTTATTTATTTTTTATATTTTATATTAAATTTAATAAATGTTTGTGCCACATATTCTAAGCGTTAGAACGATAATATAATAATATTATTATAATGCGAACCACCGTGGCAGCCAGGGTTACTTCCGGCACTGTCATACAGGTGGCGCCTACGCCTGGCACGGAATACTTTCGAACGGTCCGTGACAACGGAGAGAGCTCTTAGTGGAGCGGACAGTAAACACAACGGACGTTAGAGGGAGCCACTCTCGCTCACCAGAGCCAGGATTGACGCAAGCCTCGGCACCGGAAGCTCGACGTCGGTAGCGCCTCTGGCGGGGGAAAACGAGCCATGGTTAGACGCCAGAGGCGGCAAAACGGCTTACAACAGTAACATGTTGTCAGACACAGATACACATTCCTTTTGGTCGCTTATTAATTTACAAACAGATCAATTTAAAAATCAACATTGCATGTCAAGTTTGATCATTTACAGCATAGACCTTTTAGTTACTTAACGAATTAGTTAAGTTGCCACCAAGAGTTGAAATGACGTCACTGACCACACGACGGCGAACACGACCCAACTGGAGACGAACGCGCCGACGAACAGCAGGATGTCGTAGCGCCACCTGATGTCCATCAGCGTCGTGAAGATGTCCGCCAGGTAGCGCCAGCGTCGACCGACGTTCTTGAAGGTCATGTTCAGTTCGCCGGTCTTGGCGATGAAGCGGTGCACCTTGCGGCCGGCGAACAGGCGTCCTCGTTCGGCGAGCGGCGCCAGGATGCCCTGCTTCGCCATCGCCCGACGGTAGTGCTCACGCAGCGAGTTGACCCGGTCGCGGGGCGGTGGCGACGCCTGGCGGCGTGTCTCGACGTAGGGACCGACGTGGACGTTGTTGTTCCGTTCGCCTTCGTCCTCGTCCTCCTCCTCCTCCTCCTCGTCCGCTTCGTCCTCGTCCTCTCCGTCGTCCGTGTAGCACGTCGTGTCGTCGCTCGTGTCGTAGCCGAGTGTCCACGTCGCCGGCCCCGCGTCCGACAGCGGCGCCTCGTCCACGTTGCCGTAGTTCGTCACGCTGAACACTTTGTGGGAGCTGCCGTGAGAGGTCAGCACTGTCTGCGAGGGCGTCTTGTGCGGCGCCACTTCGGTGGCGCCAACTGTCGGTGTAGCTGTGAACAATAGACCAGAGGTAGACGTTGTGGTGTATTACGCGTCAACATACGGCGAAGTTGGCCAAACGTTATTACAAAACAAAGAATAACAAATAACAGGATTTGTAATGAAATGTGGTCTATGCATCACGGAGTAGAGTAGAGTAGAGTAGAGTAGAGTAGAGTAGAGTAGAGTAGAGTAGAGTAGAGTAGAGTAGAGTAGAGTAGAGTAGAGTAGAGTAGAGTAGAGAAGAGTAGAGTAGAGTAGAGTAGAGTAGAGTAGAGTAGAGTAGAGTAGAGTAGAGTAGAGTAGAGTAGAGAAGAGAAGAGTAGAGTAGAGTAGAGTAGAGTAGAGTAGAGTAGAGTAGAGTAGAGTAGAGAAGAGAAGAGAAGAGTAGAGTAGAGTAGAGTAGAGTAGAGTAGAGTAGAGTAGAGTAGAGTAGAGAAGAGTAGAGTAGAGTAGAGTAGAGTAGAGTAGAGTAGAGAAGAGAAGAGAAGAGTAGAGTAGAGTAGAGAAGAGTAGAGTAGAGTAGAGTAGAGTAGAGTAGAGAAGAGAAGAGAAGAGAAGAGTAGAGTAGAGTAGAGTAGAGTAGATTAGAGTAGAGTAGAGTAGAGTAGAGTAGAGCGGTGCAACAATACGTGGTGTCAGTGCCCTTCGCGGGGTAATAAGCCTATTGTGTTTTTTTAATCGACTCATGGTGAATCTCTGAGACACTAGACGTGTGGAGCGCACACGCAGTTGTGACGACAGCGAGACGTAGCTAGCGAGGTCAGTAACTAGGTCGAGTATCGAGTCACGTCCTATATGGTCTAACGTGCTGTCAACATGAGATGTCAGCGGCACCACCTTGTGTTAACACACACATGTCACAACGTGAAACAGCAGTTGTTACTAACACGCTGTGTGTACAACCGACACGTTCACATACACGACTCTAATTTCTGACCTGCCATTCACGTCCCCCACGGGAAACCGTAATTGTTAATATCACAATTAGTCTAATTTACCGGCCCTATTGTCATTATTGCATTACTGATATCCTTTTGTGTTTTGTTATAATGCAGCATTATTACTTATTATCGTCATATTCGTTAGAACATTTATTAATACATGCATGTTCTTGTTAGTGCTAGTGTTGTTATCGTTGTAGTTGTTATTACTGCCGCTATTGATGTTGCTTTGTAAGTTAACCGATTGTATTATGTACTGTGGACGCCTCCGACTGCCGTAGTCACTGGCCTGTCATTTGTTGTCAAGTCAGTCATGCGTGACAGCAGTGTACAGGAGACGACTCGTCACGCGTGGCTGCACCGCGACGGCGTCAAAAGAGCAACGTCGACCGCTGCTAATCCACTGCCGGGTTTGTGAACTCGGCGTGAGATCGCCACTAGAGTGGTCACTAGTTTCTCTCGTACGATAACTGTAGGCTAATATTAACTACAGATTACGCGTCGTGTGTGTTTTGTGCGTGGTTTGACACTTCTCCCGGCCTCATGCGCCGCCTCAGTAGAACTCATTTGGCGGGCGAATTGTCATAATTCCCAGCCGAAATGTCTTCCAAGATTTTAGTCCACACACATACATAAGTATTTGGTAGTAATAGATCGATTGTGGTCAAGCCAAACAATCAAATATATAGAGCAAGATCCTCAATGCAACTATTACATGTTTTGAATAAGAGTCAATAGTTATAAGTAATTCTAATAAACGCGTGTACGTAGGAGGTGTTACAACCACATATTTACAAATGGCACAACGTAACATGCGTAGTGTTTTGATAATAAATACTAAGCACGAACGCTTACTCATAATGTAAGAACACATATACGCACCCATATTCATACATGAATGCGCGTATGCACGTTCGCACACCACACAAAACCACACAAAACCACACACACACACACACACACACACACACACACACACACACACACACACACACACACACACACACACACACACACACACACACACACACACACACACACACACACACACACACACACACACACACACACACACACACACACACACACACACACACACACACACACACACACACACACACACACACACACACCGCCAGTGCCGTACCTTGGGGCGTGAGAGTGGGTGAGTTGTTGCGGTCATCCTGGTCACTCAGTAGTGTAGTCGTCGTACAGTCGCCGTCAAACTCGCCGTCCTTGTCACTGCGACTTGTGTCGCTGTCAGCCTCACACCTCGGCATGGCGACAGCTCACTCGCGGTCACTCGTGGTGACTCGTGGTCACTCGTGGTGACTTGTGGTGACTCGTTGTCAGTCGTGGCCACTAATTGTCACTCGTTGTCACTCGTTGTCACTCGTTGTCACTCGTGGTGACTCGTGGTGACTCGTTGTCACTTGTTGTCACTCCTTGTCACTCGTCGTCACTCGCGGTCAATCGTGGACACTCGCTACCACCCGCTGTTACTTGCGGCTACTCCTGGTTATTTGTGGTCACCACTGGTCACTCGCTGTCACCTGTCACAGAAAACAAACCTGGCGTTAAGGCCGCCATTTAACCAGAGTTACAATCCACAAACGTCTGGTGATACTACAGTGATATACGGGGCCAAAGAACACGACATAGGGCGCGGTGGTGTAGTGTTTAGAACAAGACATAGAGCGCGGTGGCTGACGACTTTACCCTTCACGTAGACATTAATAATAGCAGTAATAAAGTGTAACTCAATCCTAACAATTTACTCAGTTTACTTATCCTAACAACAATGACATTTAATTAATATGTGTACAGTTTACGAAGACAGCTTTACCCGTAAGTTGCACTAGTGCCGCAAATACACAGGTTTATCAATCGGAGCCAGCTTAAAGCAGGTCGGTGCCATTTATCATGTCTTTATGTGTCACTAATTGCCACCAGAAGATCAAGTGCATTAACCGAAGCTCTTGTAGACGCCCGCAATGCGAGTGTCTCGCCGTGTTTGATGCCGGTACACGTCCGGTCTTGTCCAAGTAGTGGCCCGACAGGCCACTGACCGGCCATCGTGTGTACGCGGGTAGTGACGACACACGTACATCCTACCTTTGTCTCCGGCACCGAAGTGGAACTGATACAAAATGCAAACCCACCATTTGTTAACGAAAACGTTTCTCGCGTGTGTTTCTTGTTTACGACGTCCACACAACGTCGGCTTAACGTTGCTGACACGTCTCGCTCGCACGTCGAACATTGGTCTTTGTTCGTCACGGTCTGCCGAATTACTCATTTGTCACGTGGTACGGTGGTACGGTTATACCAAAACCATTGCATCGCTTTGCTAGAATCAAACACGAATTCGCCAGCAGGAAACGTATATCAACTGAAATACTGGACGGACTGAGAATTGGTTACACGTGCACAGGGAAGATGACGCTATTTGTATTCATCCTGCCGCTATTACAACCAAGCGTCGTGTTATGAAATGTGTTTTTTGTTTAAATAAATAAAAAATAAAATACAAAGTGTAGCAGCCAAATCGAAACTGTTTATAAAGTTACGACTAGGTTTCATGCAAACCCTTTCATTAATAATTATTTGTGATATTTTTGTGCTGCCAGATTCGCCCAACTAACGACTAACTTCTAAATGTCACACGAGCGATGTAACGGCTGGAACATTGTCTCATTCGTCTGCTGCGACTCACCCAGTGTAAAGTGGATCACCTCAAGATGGACATGCGGACTAACGGTAACTGGCCAGAATAAATGTTCCGTGCCACGTGACTCAGACACCGGCCGCACCACATTGACCCCGGCCAGAGATACGCGATAGTCTGGAGTAATCATACAACTTCCTCCACCTCTGCCTTACCATGTCGACCGGATTACTATCAGTCTGACGTGTTCGGACCACGACCGTGAAGACACTTCCCTTCTCCCTGTGTCTAAGACAACCCTATCATGTTCACCAGACCGTGACAATCACGGACTAAATCAAACTGACGTCATCTAACAGCCAACCACAGAAAAAGGCATTCAGCAAAGTCATTATAAACGAGCAATTTCCAAGTATCACACGTGACTCGTGAGTAAATCTAATCGAGTCGCTCGTGAGTAGATGTAATCGTGGTATGTTTCTGCAGGCACGCGCTTGTGTGTCAACTAACGCAAGTGTCACCAAACGAATCGTCGGCGGTGTCACGGAAGAACTTGACACGTATATGTAAGATGATCGCTCCCTACAGAGATGGCTCCGTAACAATTCTGCTCGCTTCGTGGGGGGTGTTAGTTCCTAGTTGTTCCCAGCACTCAGCAACTTTCTATCAACTGGCTAGTGTGTGCTTATTGTGTTTACGAAGTGTGTTGTCATTCAACTAAAGACGACATTGTCACCAAGACGACCTTTCTATGTTGGCACTGAGGACTATCACTGAGGACTGTCACTGAGGACGGTCACTGAGGACGGTCACTGAGGACTGTCACTGAGGACGGTCACCGAGGACGGTCCCTGAGGACTGTCACTGAGGACTGCCACTGGGGATGGTCACTGAGAACGGTCACTGAGGACGGTTACTGAGAACGGTCACTGTCAGTGAATCTTTTGTGACCCAAACTGAGACGGGACTAATAATAACGTGACATTTTTTAAACCGTCCGTCCGTCCGTCCGTCCGTCCGTCCGTCCGTCCGTCCGTCCGTCCGTCCGTCCGTCCGTCCGTCCGTCCGTCCGTCCGTCCGTCCGTCCGTCCGTCCGTCCGTCCGTCCGTCCGTCCGTCCGTCCGTCCGTCCGTCCGTCCGTCCGTCCGTCCGTCCGTCCGTCCGTCCGTCCGTGCGTCCGTGCGTCCGTGCGTGCGTGCGTGCGTGCGTGCGTCCGTGCGTGCGTCCGTGCGTCCGTGCGTCCGTGCGTCCGTGCGTCCGTGCGTCCGTGCGTCCGTGCGTCCGTGCGTCCGTGCGTCCGTGCGTGCGTGCGTGCGTGCGTGCGTCCGTGCGTCCGTGCGTCCGCGCGTCCGCGCGTCCGCGCGTCCGCCCGTCCGCCCGTCCGCCCGTCCGCCCGTCCGCCCGTCCGCCCGTCCGCCCGCCCGCCCGCCCGCCCGCCCGCCCGTCCCTCCGTCCGTCCGCCCGTGCCTCCGTGCCTCCGTGCCTCCGTGCGTCCGTGCGTCCGTGCGTCCGTGCCTCCATACGTCCGTGCGTCCGTGCGTCCGTGCGTCCGTGCGTCTTTTTGAGTCCGTGCGTCCGTGCGTCCGTGCGTCCGTGCGTCCGCGCGTCCGCGCGTCCGCGCGTCCGCGCGTCCGCGCGTCCGCCCGTCCGCCCGTCCGCCCGCCCGCCCGCTCGCCCGCCCGCCCGCTCGCCCGCCCGCCCGCCCGCCCGCCCGCCCGCCTGCCCGCCTGCCCGTCCCTCCGCCCGTGCGTCCGTGCGTCCGTGCGTCCGTGCGTCCGTGCGTCCGTGCGTCCGTGCGTCCGTGCGTCCGTGCGTCCGTGCGTCCGTGCGTCCGTGCGTCCGTGCGTCCGTGCGTCCGTGCGTCTTTTTGAGTCCGTGCGTCCGTGCGTCCGTGCGTCCGTGCGTCCGTGCCTCCGCCCGTCCGCCCGTCCGCCCGTCCGTCCGTCCGCCCGTCCGTCCGCCCGCCCGCCCGCCCGCCCGCCCGCCCGCCCGCCGGCCCGCCCGCCCGCCCGCCCGCCCGCCCGCCCGCCCGCCCGTGCCTCCGTGCCTTCGTGCCTCCGTGCCTCCGTGCGTCCGTGCCTCCGTGCGTCCGTGCGTCCGTGCGTCCGTGCGTCCGTGCGTCCGTGCGTCCGTGCCTCCGTGCGTCCGTGCGTCCGTGCGTCCGTGCGTCCGTGCGTCCGTGCGTCTTTTTGAGTCCGTGCGTCCGTGCGTCCGTGCGTCCGCGCGTCCGCGCGTCCGCGCGTCCGCGCGTCCGCCCGTCCGCGCGTCCGCCCGTCCGCCCGTCCGCCCGTCCGCCCGTCCGCCCGTCCGCCCGTCCGCCCGTCCGCCCGTCCGCCCGCCCGCCCGCCCGCCCGCCCGCCCGCCCGCCCGCCCGCCCGCCCGCCCGCCCGCCCGCCCGTCCGCCCGCCCGCCCGTGCCTCCGTGCCTTCGTGCCTCCGTGCGTCCGTGCGTCCGTGCGTCCGTGCGTCCGTGCGTCCGTGCGTCCGTGCGTCCGTGCGTCCGTGCGACCGTGCGACCGTGCGTCCGTGCGTCCGTGCGTCCGTGCGTCCGTGCGTCCGTGCGTCCGTGCGTCCGTGCGTCCGTGCGTCTTTTTGAGTCCGTGCGTCCGTGCGTCCGGGCGTCCGCGCGTCCGCGCGTCCGCCCGCCCGCCCGCCCGCCCGCCCGCCCGCCCGCCCGCCCGCCCGCCCGCCCGCCCGCCCGCCCGCCCGCCCGCCCGTCCGTCCGCCCGTGCGTCCGTGCGTCCGTGCGTCCGTGCGTCCGTGCGTCCGTGCGTCCGTGCGTCCGTGCGTCCGTGCGTCCGTGCGTCCGTGCGTCCGTGCGTCTTTTTGAGTCCGTGCGTCCGTGCGTCCGTGCGTCCGCGCGTCCGCGCGTCCGCGCGTCCGCGCGTCCGCGCGTCCGCGCGTCCGCCCGTCCGCGCGTCCGCCCGCCCGCCCGCCCGCCCGCCCGCCCGCCCGCCCGCCCGCCCGCCCGCCCGCCCGCCCGCCCGCCCGCCCGCCCGCCCGCCCGCCCGTCCGTCCGTGCGTCCGTGCGTCCGTGCGTCCGTGCGTCCGTGCGTCCGTGCGTCCGTGCGTCCGTGCGTCCGTGCGTCCGTGCGTCCGTGCGTCCGTGCGTCCGTGCGTCCGTGCGTCCGTGCGTCCGTGCGTCCGTGCGTCCGTGCGTCCGTGCGTCCGTGCGTCCGCGCGTGCGTGCGTCCGCGCGTCCGCCCGCCCGCCCGCCCGCCCGCCCGCCCGAAAACTGCGCAGGATACCCACATGAATCACGACCGTAGGTCACGGGGTCAACACACACACTGTACAGACTGGCCAAATGAGATGTATGTACACATAGGTTGAATGGGCGAATGATATGAATGTTCTCCCAGTATGAGAATGAGATACCACAAGACCATCATTTATAACCACAGTATGTACTAAATGGTCAGTTAATAGAATGAAAAGTAACCAGATGTGGCTGCAAAGAACCGATGAAAGTGGAGACGTTTTTACACGACCCCCTTACAAAAAAGAGCAAATTGTATACCACTTATTACCATTGCATACCATTCAGTATCATTCAGTACCATTGGACAATTCAATGATATTTTAGCAGGACTCAGCGATAATTTAAAATACCATTCAATACCACTGAACGGTACAACGAATCCAAAATGTCATTCAAAAAACATTCAGATACCATTCAAATACCCTTGGTCATAATGCCTCCAGGACCATTCAAGAACCATTCAATGGTATTTGAATGGTGTGAATGGTATGTTTGTAAGGAACAGTCGGAGATGTATGTCCCCATGTCATCTCGTGGCTACCACACAATGGACAGCGGACTCTGGTGCAGCTGGTCACATGACACCGGCTACTGACGGCTCATAACTTCCCGATCTGGTGTCGTTTGGTTACTGTTGTTAGTCTGTTTCAAGAGGTTAAGTGAATCTACGTGTAATGTCGACCCACGCCCCGCTGGGCGTCGCTAGTGTCGCTGGTACTGTACAACTATTTATGTGAGTTATTTATAGTCTCCGAATGTCAGGTCGCTCTGACACAGGTAGTCTGCCCTCAACACGCCTCGGTTAACTGACAGTACCTGCGGCAGTAGCAGCGGACAACATGACTAGTAATCCAGCTGTATAAATGAGTATGTGGTTATAGACAGTGGTGGATATGTGTACGAGCAGCCTTCGCGCATTAATTGTAGTATATGGCTGGATGCTTCCCAGAGAAGCCGAGATGGTGTCTGAGTGAACAGGTCTGTCAGGGAAGTAAAGTGTAAAGCGCTTTGAACGGTCCTGAGGACTGGATACTGCGCTATATAAGAACTGCCTTTACTTTTTACAGACACAACGGATGTACACAGTCTGTGCCAACCAAGGTCATCCACAGACACGCTGAGTGAGCACAGTCCGTGTTTCCCCCGACGGCAGTTTCTGCTGCACTAACCAGAGTCGACCACAAATGCTCGCCCACAGTCCGTGTCGTGTAGACGTCGCTGTCTGTCACTGCGACTGCTCGGTTGGTGTTAGTCCCACAGTCTGCCGCAAGGGTCAGCACCAGACGTCGCTTGCCCCCTCATTTTAATCAATCACTGTTTTAGTTGCCTGTTTGATCCAATGTAGCTATCATACAAGACTACTGTGCATAGTGTTTAGCATTGTTAGCAATCAGGTTGCCCGGTACAAATCGTTTCGACCGTAATGACTACGTTTATACCTCACGTCAGCTATGAACAACAACAAACGCGTGAATGTAAACACGCGTTGGAAGTGAAACAAAACAAAACATTGAGCACTATATTTACCTGCTGCGCCGGCGGCCAAGAGACCTGCACTTAACGGCCCTTTGTTTGTGTTGTGATTTGGCCGTGGGACAACGCCAGGAGCGAAGCCGGACAGTAAACTCAACGACTCAACATGTCAACTTGAACAGGTCGTATTATACTTCAGCGACAAATCCAGCGTTTTCTGACAAGCGGTACATTCGTCACCGTCGTTGGTGCAACTAAGTGTTCCGTTTGTTGATCCCCAGTTCTTGTTTTCAGTTACACGTGCAGCTGGCCATCGTGGTTTATGTCCTAAGATCGCTGCAATTATTCACCGAGAAACAAACGATCGGTAAATGTCTGCGCTAATATCGTCCTGGTGTCCTGGTGTCCTGGTGTCCTGGTGTCCTGGTGTCCTGGTGTCCTGCCGGAGTTTCGTGCAATGTCGTCACCAGTGATGACGTCACTTGGAGCTCCTTCTCAGCCGAGTAACGTCGGTCTTATTGACGTCACGACACCGCCGTGGCAATGCGGTGGACTTTTCGTGACACACAACAAACAGTCACCGTTGGCTGCACTGGCTGCCACCACACCCAACCACAGACGACTGGACTAACTCGCCTGGTCTAATCACAGCTTCCTTATCACAACACAATGTGTCGGATCAACCAGTCACTGTGTGATTAAATACCGCGAGTTAATGATGGCTGTAAGAGTATCATGAATTAGACGAATACGCAACTTAAATAGTAGTAACATTAGTAATATAATAACAATATAATTTCGTAATAATCTAAGAATAATATTTCCGTATCGTCCCATGCACAGTTGAAGTGGCAAGTGACCTTTAAGATTTCCGCCAAACTATGTGTGACGTCACACCCCTTCAGAACCCTGGCGATTACTGTTGAAAACAACACGAACGCTACGTGATGCTCCGTCTCTGCCACTGTTTAAGCGTCATCTAAAGACATACTTACTTAAAAGAATCTACGGTGTCAATTAGCCATATATATGACATTTTAGTTACTTTTTAGTGACATTTAGATTTGTAAACGATTTATTCTTTTCTTATAAATAAATTTATTAACGTTTTTAATTCAAATATATTTTAAACTGTTTTATAACTGTTTATTTATATATAATTTGCATTGATTAACATTTATTTAGAGATCGCGCGATAGAACTACTACTACTACTACTACTACTACTACTACTACTACTACTACTACTACTACTACTACTACTACTACTACTACTACCACTACCACTACCACTACCACTACCACTACCACTACCAATACCACTACCACTACCACTACCACTATCACTACCACTACCACTACCACTACCACTACCAATACCACTACCACTACCACTACCAATACCAATACCAATACCACTACCACTACCACTACCACTACCAATAGCACTACCACTACCACTACCACTACCACTACCACTACCACTACCAATACCACTACCACTACCACTACCACTACCACTACCAATACCACTACCACTACCATTACCACTACCACTACCAATAGCACTACCACTACCACTACCACTATCACTACCACTACCACTACCACTACCACTACCACTACCACTACCACTACCACTACCAATACCACTACCACTACCACTACCACTACCACTACCACTACCACTACCACTACCAATACCACTACCACTACCACTACCACTACCACTACCAATACCACTACCACTACCACTACCACTACCACTACCACTACCACTACCAATACTACTACCACTACCACTACCACTACCACTACTGCTACTACCACTACTACTACGACTACTATGAATCCGAATATTTTAGGTAAGGAATAAACGTTCCAATAAAATGACTTTCATACTCGTCAGAAATTATTTCATATCATATCTTCGCAGTGCAAAAGTATGCTGGAGGGCTTAATGCTACGGAGAAAATAATTATAATGTAAACATAACTATTCATAAACAAATATTCCGATGACACTCCTACTTGACACATATGCCGGACATATATCACACCTCTGTCGGGCACGTGCGGTAAGTGCCACATCACCTGTCATTCCTGTTGTACAAACACACGGACGAGAGTGCAAATAAAACGTCTTCAATGATTGTGTTAACCTGTTTCATCAGCCGGTACATTACTGTTAACTGTGCTGTGTGACATCACTCATCCAATGTGTCACGACACAAAGTAGATGCTTCATTGAGCTGACCAGTTGGAAGTCATTTTGGTGCTGATGACACGGGACAATATTGTTGAGGACAAGAGAAAAAATTCCGAGAATACGGGACAATGCTGACGAGGACACGGGACAATGGTACTGATGACATGGGACAATGGTACTGATGACACGGGACAATGGTACTGATGACATGGGACAATGGTACTGAGGACACGGGACAATGGTACTGAGGACACGGGACAATGGTGCTGAGGACACGGGACAATGGTGCTGAGGACACGGGACAATGGTACTGAGGACACGGGACAATGGTACTGATGACATGGGACAATGGTACTGATGACATGGGACAATGGTACTGATGACATGGGACAATGGTACTGATGACACGGGACAATGGTACTGAGGACACGGGACAATGGTACTGATGACATGGGACAATGGTACTGAGGACACGGGACAATGGTACTGAGGACACGGGACAATGGTACTGATGACATGGGACAATGGTACTGAGGACACGGGACAATGGTACTGATGACATGGGACAATGGTACTGATGACATGGGACAATGGTACTGATGACATGGGACAATGGTACTGAGGACACGGGACAATGGTACTGATGACACGGGACAATGGTGCTGAGGACACGGGACAATGGTACTGATGACACGGGACAATGGTACTGAGGACACGGGACAATGGTACTGATGACACGGGACAATGGTGCTGAGGACACGGGACAATGGTACTGATGACACGGGACAATGGTACTGATGACACGGGACAATGGTGCTGAGGACACGGGACAATGGTACTGATGACACGGGACAATGGTACTGAGGACACGGGACAATGGTACTGATGACACGGGACAATGGTGCTGAGGACACGGGACAATGGTACTGATGACACGGGACAATGGTACTGAGGACACGGGACAATGGTACTGATGACATGGGACAATGGTACTGAGGGCACGGGACAATGGTACTGAGGACACGGGACAATGGTACTGATGACACGGGACAATGGTGCTGAGGACACGGGACAATGGTACTGATGACACGGGACAATGGTACTGAGGACACGGGACAATGGTACTGATGACATGGGACAATGGTACTGAGGACACGGGACAATGGTACTGATGACATGGGACAATGGTACTGAGGACACGGGACAATGGTACTGAGGACACGGGACAATGGTACTGAGGACACGGGACAATGGTGCTGATGACATGGGACACTGGTGCTGATGACACGGGACAATGGTGCTGATGACACGGGACAATGGTGCTGAGGACACGGGACAATGGTGCTGAGGACATGGGACAATGGTACTGATGACACGGGACAATGGTGCTGAAGACACGGGACAAGGTAGCCGAGGACGGCGATGTGACTCTACTGTCTTCGACAGCTGGGCCGGGGTGTCACTGACATTGTATAATGCACGCACGACGTACGTGGCAGACACAGCACATATCGCTCCCACCACTCACCTACGCTCGACCACTGGGCACACGGTCAGTCGACAACGACACGACGGCAGGACGCGCACTGAGTCAAACACTCACTGAGTTAGACACTAACTGAGTCGGACACTCACAGAGTCAGACACTTTTTGAGTCGGAGTAACAGCAGTTGACAGTCAGTACTCCGAGTTGACGGGAGTGCCTCTGCTCGACCGGGCTCGGCCAGTGATTGACAGCAGTCGACGGGGCACAGTTGAAAGTTCATGTTTATGTCATTACGACGACACAGCCGTGCGCCTGACGACAGACACCTGGACGTCCAGGGGTCGGGCAGTCAGTCACACACCCCGCCGCCGTCTACGGCCTAAGGTCGGCTTCGAGCGTGAACCGGGTAACTCGACGCGTCCATTAATTTTCACATTTCATTGGCGTCACATGCACCGGACACAAACCAACAGTCCCAACAAACTGAAGTAGGCGATGTAAAAACGTCACCGTGATGGCATTGGCAATGTTGTTGTCACTTTTTATTCGGCCTGCGATATTTGGCTGTAGACACAAACCTGGTCTTATCTCCTCGATCGCTGGGGCACAATGTTACCCTTCAAATCTACATCTTAATTACTTCTATATATTAATTAAGATCCCAATAACAACCATTCACTATTATACGTGTCAACTGTGCGTGTTTGTCTTTTCACAGGCTGTAATCTACTGGTAGCTTTGCGGCAACCAACCTAGCATAAACACAATCTTAAACGTCAAACATGTTGACATGTTTAGAACTCAGACGGCAATAAAAAAACGACTGCTATTTTCCGTCTGGCCGGGTCTGTTACGTTAATGGGACGCCACGCTATTATGTAACAATCGTTAACGTGTCACGTGGTGCGTGTAGGTGAGATAATGTTAAGCTTTTTATGCGGTGCTTGTGACGTGGACGCTGACAGCGACAGCTATACGTGAAATGACACCTGTAAGATAGATTGTGCATTACTTACAACTGGAGGTCTAATGAGAATGTCGTTTAAGTATTAAAGTCATCGTTGTCACGGCACATGTAATGCACTGCATGGACCGTTGGTTCTTTTAGGCACATTACACTTGGCGCCTGGTAAACGTTCCAAGTTCAACCCTAAAGTGGCTCCTTTTTTACAAGGATTCAACGCAAGGAATTGCAGCGTAAAACATTCTGCCACATCATTCTGTCTGAGAGACTGTTGTTGGTCCGTTTCATCGAACTGTGACCATTTAATGTGTTACCAAAACAAGTGTACCTATGCCACATAGGTACAGTACCCGACTTAAGTTGCCACACTAAAGCAACTTAAGTCGGGTCGGGCACAGGCCGTACACCAAACTAACGATGTCACAGAAAACATGTAAACACAAGTTTAGACGCGTCGTCGAATGAGCTTGTCAAACAAACTGTCGCCGCACTGCATCATTACTTTTTAGGATTTCTGAACAGGAAACTTGTTTATATGAAATATGTGAAACTGACACCAATGCTGTCTTGTGTGTGTTCATTCTTCTGTTTGCCACGTATTGACAATGATGAAAAAGATACACTAAGTTGGCCAGAACCCAGACTGCTTATTTACGCACTGAGCACGACTGAGGTGACCGACTTTACAACGCGGAGAAGAACCGGTTACGTCATAACGAGTGTGGTCGTATGCTACGTCACAACATGGGTGATCGTATGATACGTCACAACGGTGGTCGTATGCTATGTCACAGCAATATTTGTTTACAAGCTACCCCCTTCCCAGCTACCCCATCCCATCTACCCCCAGTTACCCTCTCCTAGTTGTATGTGCGTATGCGTGCGTGCGTGCGTGCATGCGTGTGTGTTTGTGTGCGTGTGTGTGTGTGTGTGTGTGTGTGTGTGTGTGTGTGCGTGCGTGCGAGCGTGCATGCGTGTGTGTTTGTGTTTGTGTTTGTGTTTGTGTTTGTGTTAGTGTGTGTGTGTGTGTGTGTGTGTGTGTGTGTGTGTGTGTGTGTGTGTGTCTGTGTGTGTGCGTGCATGTGTGTATGATGTATGGTGTGTGTGTGGTGTATGGTGTATGGTGTATGGTGTATGGTGTGTGTGTGTGTGTGTGTGTGTGTGTGTGTGTGTGTGTGTGTGTGTGTGTGTGTGTGTGTCTGTGTGTCTGTGTCTGTGTGTGTGCGTACGTGTGTGCGTGTGTGCGTGCGTGTGTGTGCGTGTGTGTATGGTGTATGGTGTGTGTGTATGGTGTATGGTGTATGGTGTGTGTGTTTGTGTGTGTGTGTGTGTGTGTGTGTGTGTGTGTGTGTGTGTGTGTGTGTGTGTGTGTGTGTGTGTGTGTGTGTGAGTGTGTGTGTGTGAGTGTGTGTGTGTGTGTGTGTGTGTGTGTGTGTGTGTGTGTGAGTGTGTGTGTGTTTGCATAATGTATACCTGTGTGTGTAACTGTGTGCATGCGTATGTATATATGGTGTATGTGTATGTGTCTATATGCATCGCTGTTTTCTAAGAAAATATACAAATAATGTGTTTTTACCTAAACAACTCCTAACGTGGCCCATATGGTGAACCCACGGCCCGCGACGCTGTGTCATGACACTGTCATAAACTCTGCTCCTCGTGTCTTACGTCTGCACGCCGCGATGTTTATGTCGTCGACAAACACCGTTGTCACTGCGACACTCTGCGGCTACAGGACCGACAGCACGAACACTCACGGCTGGAGAAGTACCGTCGTCTCGGGCAGACAAAGACAGGCGTCCAATCAATCACTGCTAAGAAAAACAGCCCTTCACCATATGACGCGACTTGTTGAACGCTGACTTTTTATATGCATGGAATTCTTTTTAAAACGGTTTAATAAAATGTCAATAATTTCATAGAATCCAGAGTCAAACCTCCCTCACGAATCATTTTATGAAGATTGATTATCGCGCTTAGCACATACAGTGAATACGATATGGAATTAAACAATGACGCTGCATGCTATACCCATGATGCCCGTTCACCGCTACAGTATTGGAGGAGCGTAGTGGTCCAGTGCCTAACCCTAAACTTAACCTCAATCTTAACCTTAACCGAACTCTCAATCAAGGAAATCCGGGTTAGGGTCCTGTTCTGTCGCGATACCTAGACAGGTTTGTTCCCCCTGCGTTGCGCTAGTTCACTCAGCTGTATGAATGATTAAACGGCTTTAAACAATGGTGGATATTTTTGTGTACGAATAGTAACATGTTCTAAGCAGTAACGTCACGCGTCGCTGCATTGCTAGCAAAACATAATGAGTAACTGTTCTAAGTAGTAACATCACGCGTCACTGCATCGCTAGCAAAACATAACGAGTAACTGTTCTAAGTAGTAACATCACACGTCACTGCATCGCTAGTAGGACATAACGAGTAACTGTTCTAAGCAGTAACGTCACGCGTCGCTGCATCGCCAGTAGGACATAACGAGTAACTGTTCTAAGCAGTAACGTCACGCGTCACTGCATCGCTAGCAAAACATAATGAGTAATTATTGTTCTAAGCAGTAACGTCACGCGTCGCTGCATCGCTAGCAGGACATAATGAGTAATTATTGTTCTAAGCAGTAACGTCACGCGTCACTGCATCGCTAGCAGGACATAACGAGTAACTGTTCTAAGCAGTAACGTCACGCATCGCTGCATCGCTAGTAGTACATAACGCGTTGTCAGTTGAGGTTATAGTAAATACCGGAGCTCCACAGGGATGTGTCCTGTCACCAATTCTCTTTTCCATTTATACGAATGACATATCATGTAACAACTCATTTCTCACCCTAATCAAATACGCAGATGACATGGCACTTGTAGGCCGCCTTAAGGATGAATTATCTCTTTTTGAGTACCGTCTCCAAATTGATGCGCTAGCTTCCCAGTTTACCTCCACCTTTCTTAAACTGAATACAACGAAAACGAAAGAGTTAGTGTTTGGAGGAGGAAGGATTAGTCAGACACCGGAACCGATATTGATAAATAATCAAGAAGTTGAAATAGTCAAAAGCTTCAAGTATTTAGGTACTGTGCTAGATGAGAGGCTGTCGTTCTGTGAACATGTCGATTATGTATATAAGAGAGCACAACAACGACTTTTTCTACTGAGAAAGCTGAAAAGCTTTGATGTTAGCCAGCACATTCTCCAACTTGTCTACAGAAGTTTGATAGAGAGCGTTCTTTCTTTTAATATAATTACATGGTATGGCAATGTCAGTGGAAAAAATAAAGTAAAGCTTGCTCGCGTAGTTAACACAGCAAGCAAGTTAATTGGCAACAATCAAAAACAGCTGTCCAGCATATATAAAGATGCACTGAAAAGGAAATCAACACAAATTCTCTATGATCTTGCTCATCCTCTTAATCAAGCCTTTCAGAAACTGCCACCAGGGAGACGCTTAAAAGTGCCATTAGCCAAAAAAAATATCTTCGAAAAATCGTTTGTACCCTCCGCTATTTTAATTTTAAATGCTAAATGATAATGCTGTTTTCAACGAGTCATTAATACATTTTACATTTTATGTGTCTCATATTCTTATGGTAACTCTTTATTTAATCTTATTCATTTATCAATTTTAGTATTATGTTATTGCTAATGTTATTGTCTCAAATCAGAGACCCATTTAAAGAAATTATACATGCTTATTTATTTATTTATTTCAGTAGCTATTTTTATTCGTAATTTATTTATTATGATACTTTACCTATTTTAGTGATGACTAAATTTACTATCATTTTATATTGTATTGACAATTGTAGATATGATTCACCACTGTTTTATTACTGTCTTTTTATGTGTGACTAAAGACAATTTTCCGTTTTTAATATGTTTTTAAACGGATAATAAAGTTTTTTGAATCTTGAATCTTGAATCTTGAGTAACTGTTCTAAGCAGTAACGTCACGCATCGCTGCATCGCTAGCAGGACATAACGAGTAACTGTTCTAAGCAGTAACGTCACGCATCGCTGCATCGCTAGTAGTACATAACGAATAACTGTTCTAAGCAGTAACGTCACGCACCGCTGCAGCGCTAACAGTTGCCATTCAGTGGCATTTTATAATATTTCGGATGTTGTCGCAACAGCAATTTACAAATGGTGTAGTGCAGTGACGTCATCTACTCTGTAGGCGAGCGGCAAAACCTCAAAAAGTGCGTTATCTTAGGAGTTTAAATGGCCCCCCCTACACACACCCAAATGTTATATCATTGGAAAGCCCTACACCTCCCCGTCACGATTAGGCCTGTCGTAGAGTTGCCAAGTGGTGCAGTAAGCGTTACTCCGAGGTCAAACAAGGTCACCATAAAACGACCATTTTTAGAAAATGGACGCTTTTAAAAACCTCACGATATTAAAATGGCTAAGTTGCTATTTTATATTATTCGAAAATGACCAAGCTATATATTTTTGGAAAGCGCAATATCTTGTCTCCAAGATAATATACAACATTGTGGTGTAACCAGAAACGAGATGAATGACGACAAGGTCAAACAAGGTAACCCATAAAATGCCGATTATTGGAAAGTTTACAATGCCGCGAATAGTATGAAGTTATATTGACTGTGTGTCTGCTTTACAACTATGGACAAGTCATACACTATTTGAAAGAACAATTTCTCCCCGTCAAACTGCGGTGTGACGTGGAACTGTGAGGTGAGGTAGTTTGTGTTGAGAGGCGTTCAAACAGGGTCACCGTAAATTCATGAACTTTAGAAATTGCGCCATTCCGCACACGTTACACAATTTCTGGTTGCTTACCTACATACTCATGGACACATCATATACCATTTGGAAGCATTATTTATCCCCGTGACAATGAAGTACACAGTCTAACCATCAAATGATATATTACACGTCCAGTGAAGGTCAAACAAGGTCATCATCAACGCATCTATATTCTCAAAAGTGTTACTATGTGTTTGTCAATGTACGCAATGCAACATCGTATGCCGTTGGAAAACTCATTGCATCCTCGTCAAATAGGTTATTATATAGGACTCTTTTATAGAGCTGCAATTATATTGTGACCATAGTTGTTTTTGCAAAACGAACTATTTGGTTTTCTTTTCTTTTTGCCAAATACTCATTCATCACAAAATATTGCATGTTGAATCGATTTGGTAACGCTATTTGAAATGTTCTTCCTATGTTTATTTTCTGTTTATTGTCATCTTCGTCACCATCACGTAGAATGTCTTTGTCGATTGCTAATGTGATATTTCAAGAACAGTCTACATACAACAACACATATTGCAATAGTGCACACAAGTCAAAATCGTTGGCACTTTGTAAGAAGACTGAGGGCAACCAAATTTCCGTGAAGAACGAAAAGAAATGGTACATCAGAAGTAAACATTATGTAAGACGTACACAAATCCGGTTCTAGACCTCGCCTGGTGTCTCCTTAAACTATGACCTCGAGGTGTAGTACCCATACCAAATGGTGCTAACATTACTCCCGATCAGATAATCCCACTTTGGTATGGATTCTACCATAATCTCTCCCGGGAGAGATTTCGCCAATTATTGATGCAAAACCAGTTTACATGGCCACCGTGTCCTCAACGATGCTAAAATGTAAGGACATGACAGCATCATTCCGCCAGCACCACTCTTTTCAAACAATTAATCAACAGCTATATGCCTGTGGCCTACAACTGAAGTGGGCTTTTCCGGATGAACTTCCAGAGGTCGAAATATGACCAGTCACATGCATTCCTATACTTGGATTATTTACTCAAGACCTTGTAGATCTTTCTTCTGAATGTTTGGAAAGAGCGAGAAAGTGACAGGGGTTTTCATCCACATACGCAACAAATCATGGTTCCACATTTCTTCGTTCCTGACAGACAAAACAGTGCCAGATGGACTCCATTCTACACGGCTGACGTGTTGAACCTCACATATGAAGTTCGAAGCCACTTTAAAGCTGGATAATTTGTTGGTCGTCCGATTTAGAGGTGTTTCAATGGGATCTAGAGCGACATGGGCACAGAGAAAACAAAACAGCCATCAGAGATGCAACGGGAAGCAGTGGTATAGTCGGACTGACTAGAAAGACACCAACACTTATCAGGTGGTCATCATTAATGATTATAATGAAAGTAATGCGATATAGGAGTGATTCGTCCAAAAAGAACTGAAGACAGTGACGACAAAGAAGTACTGATATTCACATTAAGAAGTGATGACGAACATGTGGGAGCTGTGACCACACATGTTGTTAATAGTATGGCCAGTTCTTTCGATCTCACTGCTCACCCATGTGTATTCAGCAACCTATTTACTGGGCTGAATGCAAAAGAGGAACTGCACAATTCGCTCCTCGAAAGTATATGTGCTGAGGAGGAAAAGCGGGAGAGATTTGCAGATACGGGCCATCAATTAGAAGTTAAAATCGAGATGGTCAGAACTTCCACAAGGCCCCGCTACAACCACAACGTGTAATAGGTATGCCTCTGCTGTCATTAAAATGCGCATGGCGGGGGAGGGCTAATTTACTTCATTTAACGCATTAGCTTTGGCGTACTTCAAGCAACTTCTAATACTTTTTTAAGAGAGCAGACACTGTTGTGGAAGTATGTGAAAGTTGTGATGATGACAACTCATTGAAAGCTGCTGAGCTGGACCGCCGTGCGGGACCAACAGCTCCTTACAAGCAGTATCAAATGGTTAGTGGGCTCTGTGCACTGTACCTCCACGGAAGAATTTACCCAATGTCCGTCCCATCCACAAGTAATCTCTAGTGAACTTTCTTTCTGAATATGTGGTCAGACATGCATCCCACTAGACTGAAGCACACATAACCTGTACACTCCGGGTTGTTGAAAGCTTCGCCAATAGTGAGGTAGAGTGAAATCCATCAGTAGTTGTTGAAATGTAGTACACAAGAAGAAGCTGACACCAAGATGGGTTTGTTGATGCAGACTTCACAGCACGTGGTGTTCTAGGAATGTTCATAATTAAGTCACCAGACAAAGATGTCTTAGACCTGATTGCGTACTACGTTCCCAAAATGGCGAATACAGTCAACATGTGAATTGAAATTGGCAGCAATACCAACACAACAGAAAACTGCCAATTTGGACCTTTGCTTTTTATAACAGGGTGTGACTCGGTTCTCTCTCTGTTTGTAATTTGATAAATAAACTGTTCAACATTATGAACCAAAACTGGCTGGCCATTTGCTGCCTTAGAAACTGGCGATAAAGAAACTAACAGCACCGATGACATTCATAGTAGTGATTTCAGAGAGCGGACACTGTTGTGGATAGTTGATAGTTATGATGATGAAAGGGGCACAGAGATTAATACTCACATTAACATCAACCATGTATGGCTAACGCTGGTCAACATGAAGCTCAGGTCATTGACTAAGTGTCCCCGTGTAAAGCATGTTTCGAGGAACATGCCAGGGGGACACTGTGGAAAACGTAGATTTGAATGTCTTCCCATGCGGCCAAACCAAATAGTGTCTTCTCACTTGAGCCTGGATGGGAGATAATGAATGTACCTGTCCACATCTAAGGTTCAATGGCACCAGAGCTCTTGGAATATCTCATCTATTTATGCTCAAGTAGAAGTCACTGCAGAATCAATTGTTCATGCGGTCAGACCAGTTTGTATTGCACAGAGCTGTGCACGTGTCTTAGCAATGGAAATTCCACATTTAATTGGCGGCTAAGACGTTCTGTCTGATTATGATAGTGATGACGATGACAACGAAAGTGAATAGAAACAAAATTAATATAATGTTTCCGGTAGCTTCACCAAATTGTGATGAATTAATATTTTGTAAAACAGAGAAACGTTGCTCGCTTTTGCAAGGTGTAAAGCAGATGGTAGTTACATCGATGGTGAGCTTGTTCAACTCGATTCCCATAAATGCACCTGCATAAAGCAGTCCAATGGAATAACTCATTTGACGAGGATCTATACTTACAACAAGTTTTCCAGTGGCATACGATGTCGCCTTGAATATATTGACAAACACATAGCAACCATAGCAACCATTGAGGATTATGAAATGTCGCAATGTTGAATATAGATACGTTGATGATGACCTTGTTTGACCTTCACTGGACGTGTAATACATCATTTGATGGTTCGGCTGTGTACTTCATTGTCACGGGGATAAATAATGCTTCCAAATGGTATATGATGTGCCCATGAGTATGTAGGTAAGCAACCAGAAATTGTGTAACGTGTGCGGAATGGTGCAATTTCTAACGTTCAGCAGTTTACGGTGACCCTGTTTGAACGCCGCTCAACACAAACTGCCTCACTTCACAGTTCCACGTCACACCGCATTTTGACGGGGAGTAATTGTCCTTTCAAATAGTGTATGACTTGTCCATAGTTATAAAGCAGACACACAGTCAATATAACTTCATACTATTCGCGGCATTGTAAACTTTCCAGTAATCGGCATTTTATGGGTTACCTTGTTTGACCTTGTCGTCATTCATCTCATTTCAGGATACACCACAATGTTGTACATTATCTTGGAGAAAAGATATTGCGCTTTCCAAAAATATATAGCTTGGTCATTTTCGAATAATATAAAATAGCAACTTAGCCATTTTAATATCGCGTAGTTTTTAAAAGCGTCCAATTTCTAAAAAATTGTCTTTTTATGGTCACCTTGTTTGACCTCGGAGTAACGCTTACTGCACCACTTGGCAACTCCACGACAGGCCTAATCGTGACGGGGAGATGCAGGGCTTTCCAACGATATCATATTTGGGTGTGTGTAGGGGGGGGGGGGCATTTAAATCGGTCTGTTAGGTGGTTTTGCCGCTCGCCTACTGGTGTAACGATGCACCAATGATCACGACTGTTTTCTGGTCCACGTTATTACTGGAACCTCCGGGGTCCTGTCGTGGTGACATACTTTACTTGGTGACATGTCGGAGCAGAGGACACTGCCTCGGTGACCCACTGAGTACGTCGTTTGAACAGTCACGACTCCGGGTCAGCTATGTAGGTCACCTCTAGTCGACGTTCTGCAAACTATTTTTGGCGTTCGCCAAATGTTGTCACGTGATCTCACCACGGATCTGAGATACGACATAAACTACATTTTGCAGCAGCCTGTACGAACTGTGTTTCGAACTACTTTGAGTCGGACCCATCTAAAAATAAATACATAACAATTAATATTTAAGCGCACGTAAAACCATTGTCTAAGACGTACGATGACGCTGCTTGGTTTACAACGAACCAATCCTACACTGTATCGAGAGCTCAGACAATTCGCAGGTGCAAGTTGACTTTCTACCGACACCGAAAGAGTTTTTGGTGCTGTTCTTTGTTAGTGGTTCCGATATCGCCCAGTCCGACGTTAACTGTCGCAGTTGACGCAACGATTAGAAGAAAAGTAAACAAGTCACACATATCATTTCGATTTCCTGCGTATAGTATATCTTTATAATCCAGACACGTGACCCATTGTGACTATTCTAAAGAGACGGTTTATTGGTTCGTTGGCGCTGTATACTCATAATGACAGGGCAATTACTGACCGCAAGCGTGACAATTTTGAGATTGGGTGTCACAGTGCGAAGTAAACAATGAATGTAATAGTTCTCACGCCTGTATGGTGTTCCAAAACACACGGAAACACAGCTAATGGACACGCCAGTACTTGTGCACGGTTCAACATGTTGCCGGATAAATATCAACTTGTAGTAGTTGACTACAAAGTCAATCTGTCTAACCATCGTTATAACACGGCGTGCCACTAGAGCCTACCATACTCAGATTATATCCCACTACGTTCGTGCCACTCTACACCTAGCCACACCATCGAGACCGAGATACAACCTCGAGACCGAAATACACCCTCGAGACCGAGATACACCCTCGAGACCGAGATACACCCTAGAGACAGAGATACACCCTCGAGACCGAGATACACTATAGAGACAGAAATACACCCTAGAGACAGAGATACACCCTCGAGACCGAAATACACCCTCGAGACCGAGATACAACCTAGAGACAGAAATACACCCTAGAGACCGAGATACACCCTAGAGACCGAGATACACACTCGAGACCGAGATACACCTTAGAGACAGAGATTCAACCTCGAGACCGAGATACACCCTCGAGACCGAGATACACCCTAGAGACCGAGATACAACCTAGAGACAGAGATAAACCCTTGAGACCGAGATACACCCTCGAGACCGAGATACACCCTAGAGACCGAGATACAACCTAGAGACAGAGATACAACTTCGAGACCGAAATACACACTCGAGACCGAAATACACCCTAGAGACTGAGCCACATTAGGACATGCTTCAAGACACTATCACCTGACCGTTCACCAGAATATTATCTATTGACACGTCCGCGTGTGCTACAGGACACTATGTATTGACACGTCCGCGTGTGCTACACGACACTATCTATTGACACGTCCGGGTGTGCTACAGGACACTATCTATTGACACGTCCGCGTGTGCTACAGGACACTATCTATTGACACGTCCGGGTGTACTACAGGACACTATCTATCGACACGTCCGGAGGTGCTACAGGACACTATCCATTGACACGCCCGCGTGTGCTACAGGACACTATCTATCGACACGTCCGGATGTGCTACAGGACACTATCCATTGACATGTCCGCGTGTGCTACAGGACACTATCTAATGACACGTCCGCGTGTGCTACAGGACACTATCCATTGACATGTCCGCGTGTGCTACAGGACACTACCTAGTATTATCTATCGGTGTTTTTAGCGCATTTCCCCTACACACTGCACCACTATTAAGAAAGACCTACTACAATTTGCGAACACTTATGTTTCTGTCGTTCGCATATTTCCTGCCATGCATGCACACAGACGGGTCAGAGAGAAGCTGTCAACATACCTGGCGAGGTGCACTTTATATTGTCGCTGTCGTCGTGCGAGTTGTCACCTTTCGTTGTGTTGACTATTTTACTTTTTGTGATGAGGGCGCCCCCTGGCGGCACGACGGTGGTGATCGAGGAGTCACTGATAGGTCACGGAGGAGCAGCCGTAGCCCGGAGCCTGTTGACCTTGCCTGGTCCAACACTGGGGCGCTACCAAACCACACCCGACTGCTCCAGGGGGGGGGGGCGGGTGGCGGGTGTTTTACCAAACTGGGACATCGCGTGACGACGGATAACAATTACCGTAGAGGCTCGACTTGACGCCGGAACGACCGGGCGCACGGCTCGTTACACCCGGCTGTTGTACGAGTATGACGTCAGTTGTAATGGCGTGAATATAATTATTATGACCAATTTAAAAAAATCATATTTCAATCCATTATCTGATAATGTATTTAGCGACAAGGCAGGAGTAGACAATTTCGCCAACACAGGCCTAGAAATTTCGCCAACACATGTCTAAGGCATTGGGTATTTATTCATGGCGAGTAACGGTTGTTGACGTTGTTGCAAAGATAATTTGTGAGTAGATAACATATTGCACCATAGCTTCATAATTTATCATGGTTATTAAAGAGAACGGACTGTTTTCAGACGAAACCAATACCTGGCGTCATATATTTCGAGAACATCCACCCTACACAAAATGAACCAATACCTCGCGTCATATATTTCGAGAACATCCTCCCTACACAAAATGAACCAATACCTCGCGTCATATGTTTCGAGAACATCCTCCCTACACAAAATGAACCAATACCTCGCGTCATATATTTCGAGCACATCCTCCCTACACAAAATGCTAAGTAAGTTGTATATAATAAGTCGTATATTAGTAGGTTTACGGTGACAGGAGCAGAGCAGGGCGCTGGTATCCCTTGGAGATCTAGGGTCTACTCCGTCAAACGTCGGAGCAGAGAAAAATTCATGTATGACCCAAAAAGCACAGCGGCTGCTCACGACTCGTGAATGTGGGTCAACTATTTTGGTCGACTCAGTCACAGAACAATGCACTGACGGGCGCCTACAAACACACTCGCCGCCGGCCGCTGCTGTGTCGTCGCCGCCGTCGCCGTGACCAGGGACGGGTGATTGTGAGTCAAGGCACAGGTCGAGATTCCGCGTTGAGAGTCTTCACGTAGACATGAGTCGACCATTTGATACACTCCGATGAGACAATCTGATTGAGCTACTTTTGATCTTCCTTGAAGAGTAAGAAATTCCAATGATAACATTTCTCCATGCAAACACAACCTCTGACCACCACTCATGACAACAATAGGCAACCATTCCGGTGACAGCCTCAGTCCCGGGTATGTTTGGGGAGTGAATTTGTGTGTGTGTGTGTGTGTGTGTGTGTGTGTGTGTGTGTGTGTGTGTGTGTGTGTTTGTATGTGTGCGTGTGTGTGTGTTTGTTTGTATGTGTGCGTGTGTTTGTTTGTTTGTTTGTTTGTGTGTGTGTGTGTGTGTGTGTGTGTGTGTGTGTGTGTGTGTGTGTGTGTGTGTGTGTGTGTGTGTGTGTGTGTGTGTGTGTGTGTGTGGTGTTTGTGTGTTTTTGTGTTTGTGTGTTTGTGTGTTTTTGTGTGTAAGTGTTTGTTTGTAAGTGTATTTGTATGTGTGGTGTGTGTGTGTGTGTGTGTGTTTGTATGCGTGCGTGTTTGTGTGTGTTTGTATGTGTTTGTTTGTGTGTTTGTTTGTGTGTGTGTGGTGTGTTTGTTTGTGTGTGTATGTGTGTGTGTGTGTGTGTGTGTGTGTGTGTGTGTGTGTGTGTGTGTGTGTGTGTGTGTGTGTGTGTGTGTGTGTGTGGTGTATTTGTGTGTGTATGTGTTTGTTTGTATGTGTATTTGTATGTGTATGTGTGTGGTGTGTGTGTATGTTTGGGGAGTGAATTTGTATGTGTGTTTTGTGTGTGTGTTTGTTTGTGTTTGTTTGTGTGTGTGTGTGTGTGTGTGTGTGTGTGTGTGTGTGTGTGTGTGTTTGGTTGTATGTGTGTTTGTGTATATGTGTGGTGTGTGAGTGTGTGTGGGTGTGGATGTGGGTATGTGTGAGTGTGTGTGGGTGTGTGAGTGTGTGTGAGTGTGTGAGTGTGTGCGCGCGCGCTTGGTGATATGTCACTGTCACAAAGGCGACATCAACAAAAATACTATGAAACATAGTTTGTCATTTTATTTACAATATCACCTAGTGTCGAAATGTTCGACAAGGATGCTACTACTGAGACGGCCAAGACAGCTACAATGGTAAGACGGCTGCCATGGTAAGACGGCTGCCATGGTAAGATGGCTGCCATGGTAAGATGGCTGCCATGGTAAGATGGCTGCCATGGTAAGACGGCTGCCATGGTAAGATGGCTGCCATTATAAGCATTCGTTATAAATTCGAAATAGTAAAGCACTGGCAGCGAAGATAATAAATAACATATAACAGACGTAAATCCAGTATATATATTTGTAATGTTAATTTTATATAGGTGTGCATTCTTAGAGGGGCTCGGCTTCCCAAAGACATAATTTGCCCTGCCCCGAAAACCCTTCAAGTTGACCTAAAACAAAGTTCTATTCAAGGCACTAGTGTGATTAAAGAAACATCACAATCTTGTAAAACGAGACATTATACTAATAATGGTCATAGATAAAATATTTGATCAGTGAATGACCATATCATATATATATATATATATATATATATATATATATATATATATATATATATATATATATATATATATATATATACAAACAAAATGTGCATAGTCAAATACAGCTTCATCATCATTATCATCATCATCATCATCATCGTGCAGCCTCAGGGTCACGTGATTGGCGGACGGCTTCAGCACGTAACATTGTGTCATTGTAATAAAATAAAATATCTCTATTTTGAATTACAACATTATTATAATCCGACATGAATACAGAACATTCGTTTTAAAATATCTGCTAGTAAAATACCCATTTCCACTTTGTGGTATAATTCTAATTCAGTTTTCAAAATTAGTTCGTAATTAATTCATCGTATTGACAACATAATACTTGTTAATCATCGTAAATGTCTGTATATTTGTGCATCTTAAAATAATCTCTGCAGAAAATAGCTTAAGTAATAAAATAGTATACTATAAAATTACAATATGTATCGCATTTGACACACGTACATAAACATCATAATAAATTTAAATAAACAGCGTACTTGAGATAAACTACTGTTATCACCGGAAGTGTCACATACGTCATTTTATAAATGCATCTGTAACGAACAAATGAGCACTAAGTCGGCCATCTTAGCGAATATTCGTGATTAGCAGCACCTTTTTGGAAGCCGTACATATACCCAGCCAGCAGTGTATATGCACTAGTATAACCAACATTCTCAGTATTCACGAATCACTAACAAAATAACATCTCTTTTTAAACACATTCATTCATAATCAAATCACTTTCCTGCGTGAAAGTTGCCGAGTTACGGCATATAAATAACAAGAGCGTTATCACAGCATAGTCGAACGTACTAACACATACGTGTTCTGTACACTGGCAGCTATAACGTAATCTCAACTTGACTAGTATTATTATGTAGTATATAGAAACCCACCTGATTTGAGCAAGCACCGCTTAATGTATTCTAGGTATACAAGAACAATGCTACATCGAATAACGCATATTTCAGGTAAACGAGTTAGGTGCAAAGAAAAAATCAGTTCCTCAGGAGTGTATCTTTGTGAACATGACGTATTAATACGCGTGTACGGTGTAACAACTGTTCATGACGATGTATGGACAATGACTATTCAATGCATCTCATTTGGATAATAACGCACGTCATCACAAACCAGTTGCCAGACACGTGACTTGTGGAATGACGTATTACGTTGTGAAGTCATCATTATGCTGTCAAACAACGATTATTAGCGTAATCTATTTTGAAAGCTACGGCGGTATTTAACAATATCAGATATGATAATAACATTGATAACAACGAGACATTTCGAAATCATAAAATAGCTGATGTAATGATAACATTTTGTTCCAATGGAATGATGGTATCAAATTTATATGATTTTAGGTATTACCATGACAATGCGAAATTGTCATTTATTACAGTTCAAACGTCTCCAATTGTTGCACATTTAATTATAATAATACCATGAACAATTTCGTGATTTGGAGGATTTAATGATTAGGGCGATTTTTAAATGACTATCAATGAATATTAGAGGGACCACGTGATGGTGCTGTTTAAACATTGCACCATATAACGCCATACGCCAGACTGACGCGAGACTGACGCGAGACTGACGCGAGACTGACGCGAGACTGACGCGAGACTGACGCGAGACTGACGCGAGACGCGAGACGCGAGACGTCGGACGTCGGACGCCGGACGCCGGACGCCGGACGCCGGACGCCATACGCCAGACGCCAGACGCCAGACGGCAAACGGCAGACGCCAGACGCCAGACGCCAGACGCCAGACGCCAGACGCCAGACGCCAGACGCCAGACGCCAGACGCCAGACGGCAGACGCCAGACGGCAGACGGCAAACGCCAGACGGCAGATTACACTCACTGTGTCGATGTGTATCCCATATTTTGGCACGTGACATCGCAGATGCTTTTGTCATGAAACTGAACTTCATAATCACAACTCCACCGACATTGCCGTAAGGTTATAACCCCACCGATGCAATCATTAGGCTACAACTCCAGTGACGCAGTCTTAAAGGGAATAACAACAAGGCATTATATAAATTTCTTTTATTGCATATACATGAAGTATACTATTATATGTAACATTTGGGTGTGTTTGAAAAATACATAAAAATGTCTGTATGTTTAACATGTTATATTAAACACGGCATGCCCGCAGATCCCGCGGAATTTTCAGATTTAATGAGCTAAGCGTTTTACCAACTATGACGTCACATCCCAGCATCCGTAAAAGCGCGGCAAAAATATGCATGTTTCAAAAAGCCCACAGGCATTGCATAAAGTGTGGAATTTCTAATTCATTTGTTGTTGTTGTTGCTTGGTGGGTATGACTATAAATATAAGGATGTAATATTACACACTGTTAGAAACGTTAGTGGGCTTTTTGAAACATGCATATTTTTGCCGCGCTTTTACGGATGCTGGGTTGTGACGTCATAGTTGGTAAAACGCTTAGTTCATTAAATCTGAAAATTCCGCGGGATCTGCGGGCATGCCGTGTTTAATATAACATTTTAAACATATAGACATTTTTATGTATTTTTCAAACACACCCAAATGTTACATATAATAGTATACTTCATGTATATGCAATAAAAGAAATTTATATAATGCCTTGTTGTTATTCCCTTTAAGGCTGCGTCACTGGAGTTGTAGCCTAATGATTGCATCGGTGGGGTTATAACTCCATCGACCCAGCCACAAGGCTACCATTCCTCTGACTCAGTCACAAGGCTACCATTCCTCTGACTCAACCACAAGGCTACCACTCCACCAACGTAGCCACGACGCTACAGCTCCACCGACGCTGCCGTAAGGCTACAAACGTCGTCATAAGCACACTGCTGTAGTATTCGTACACGCGAGTTTCGGCGGCGCCTTCCAGAACACGTTCCAAATCACGTTTCCGAAAGGCTCTCGGTCCACGTGAAATCAACCGCTCCATAACGAGTTTTTGTTTTCAACAATGCGTTGTCCGAGCTAAGATGGCGTCGACGTCAGACTTCGGATGCGACCTGTTGTTCACGTGGGGGGTCTACTAGCGTCACGCGGCGGTGACATCGCTCTCTTCTTTCCGCCTCCGATAGGCGGCGCCGGTGAAGCTCTTTGGCGCTGCATTCCGGCATATCGACAGGAATCGTGCCGTGGAATTGACTGCGAATAAACGACAACACATTCGATTATGTAGTCGGAGCCGTGTGTATCAAGATGCGAACAGGAATAAAAGCAATTAACACAGTCTGGGGCAGTGTTATTTGCTGTATGTATCAATGATAAACAAAAATATTATGCAGCTCATTCATATGTCTGTAGTTACAATTATGATTACTTAAGTAGAAACGGTTTGTGAAAAGCTGTTACGCAACGTAAGTGTTACATTTTATGTTGCACCATATAATTCAGGCCGAAATATATTATTTTTACAGTCTGTGGCGTTTAACCTAGGTAATACATACTTCCGTAAAATTACATTTAATCTTAGTTACAATTTATCCCACTGACAGGAGATGAGAGGACCTACCCGTAGTCGATCTTGTACGTGCCACTACCCGACTGGTAGGATATGAGAGGGACGATGTGATGACTTACCCGTAGTCGATCTTGTACGTGCCACTACCCGACTGGTAGGATATGAGAGGGACGATGTGATGACTTACTCGTAGTCGATCTTGTACGTGCCACTACCCGACTGGTAGGATATGAGAGGGACGATGTGATGACTTACTCGTAGTCGATCTTGTACGTGCCACTACCCGACTGGTAGGATATGAGAGGGACGATGTGATGACTTACTCGTAGTCGATCTTGTACGTGCCACTACCCGACTGGTAGGATATGAGAGGGACGATGTGATGACTTACTCGTAGTCGATCTTGTACGTGCCACTACCCGACTGGTAGGATATGAGAGGGACGATGTGATGACTTACCCGTAGTCGATCTTGTACGTGCCACTACCCGACTGGTAGGATATGAGAGGGACGATGTGATGACTTACCCGTAGTCGATCTTGTACGTGCCACTACCCGACTGGTAGGATATGAGAGGGACGATGTGATGACTTACCCGTAGTCGATCTTGTACGTGCCACTACCCGACTGGTAGGATATGAGAGGGGCGATGCGATGTCCCCACAGGATCTCTCCTGGCAGGTAGGATGTGCGGACCTGGGTCGTCATGCCCGTCGGCTCAATGACACCCTCCATGATGACGACAATCTCGATGTCTTCCGTCAACAGCGTCTCAGCACTGACCCCCCACAGCGGACTGTCCTCGGTGATCGTGTGAACCACCTGGAGACAGACGACAGGAGTGTGTGTGTTATGTATTATATAGGATATATATATATATATATATATATATATATATATATATATATATATATATATACATATACATATACATATACATATACATATACATATATATATATATATATATATATATATATATATACACATATACATATACATGTACATGTACATGTACATGTACATGTACATGTACATGTACATGTACATGTGTATGTGTATGTGTATGTGGATGTGTGTGTGTGTGTGTGTGTCTGTGTGTGTGTGTGTGTGTGTGTGTGTGTGTGTGTGTGTGTGTGTGTGTGTGTGTGTGTGTGTGTGTGTGTGTGTGTGTGTGTGTGTGTGTGTGTGTGTGTGTGTGTGTGTGTGTGTGTGTGTGTGTGTGTAGGTGTGTGTGTGTGTATGTGTAATATGGCCGACCCAGGAAGACGGACAAAGAAGCCGTCCAGACTTGACGGTTTGTGCAGTCGATCATCGCGAGTTCAGAGAAGCCTCGTTCGAATACACGACTACCGCCATCAGCCTTAGCTACTCCGGAAGTGAACTTTACGAATGACCACCAGAGGTGTTTAAGTAATTCAGAACCTTATCGTTTACTCCTGATCGACAATGTTGAAAGTGAGCTACAGCGACCAAAAGATGACATTTTGAGGACGCTGATTCAGATTGAATGTGCGCACAAGTGGCCGCGGTAGATAACAATATTTGCTGTACGGAAGTAATAAATATTGCATCGATTTATAATAGCGATGTCAACAAACAACAAGTCAGCACAATCACGTTTGCTGCAACGTGAAGTTTATAAGTTGACATGTTGATATGATAACGCTGACGCTATCGTTTTGGTTTCACATGATGGGCCGACTGACTGATGTGATAAACATACTCAGATTGGTAAAAGATTAAAGCATGGATACAAAATAAATTTATTAATAATTATGCAATTATGTTATCAATGCTTCCATAACAATTAAATAATTGATATAAGATCATTGCATAAGTTATTCTTAAACAGTTAAGCAGTTTCGTAATATATTATTGGAATTCATTGTTCAGCTAAATACCAGACACACCGAACGCGCGCGCCCGCCCGCCCCACGCCCGCCCGCCCGCCCGCACACACGCACGCCCGCCCGCACGCACGCACACACGCACGCACACACACACACACGTACACATACGCGCGCACACACACGCACACACACACGCGCACCCACACACACGCGCACGCGCACGCACACACACAGACAGATACGCACGCACGCACGCACGCACGCACGCATACACGGACACGGACACGGACACGGACACACACTCATATCTATGCGCGCGCATACGTACACACAAACATACACGCATACATACATACATACATACATACATACATACATACATACATACATACATACATACATACATACATACATACATATACAGAACACATACATACGTGTACATGTATGCGCACGCACATACGATTCACCAAACCGACACTGTGGCTGCGACTCACCTTGAAGGGCCAGGCGAGGAAGAAGAAGTTGTCCTCGTATTCCGTCTGTACTTTCAGGTAGCGCTGGTAACAGGGCAAGTCCTCGCCGTAGTCCGTCTGGTGGCGCTGCAGTAGCAGCATGTGGACGGTGGCGCCGACTATCTGTGAGCGACGTCGCATGTCGCCGAGCCGGACCTTGAGTGACAGACGGCCGCCGTGTTGACAGATGACGGCTTTCTTGCTGAAGACGATCGTCTTCGCACGACTCTTTCCTCGCGACAACTGCGACAAATGTGACGAGGACACTTTGAGTTTGCTGCACGACAGCAGTAACTCTTTCAAACCGCATAGTTTCCAACCAGCAACTGATGTAGCGATCTATATTATGCATAACAGTTTTATGCCGTCTACGCAGTGTGCGTGACATCTTACACGACATCGTGTGACGTCACATTTGACATTTCAACAGTTTCCGTTGCACAGTGCCAGAAGTAAGTTCAGGTCAGGAAGTATGTTCCGGTACATTTTTGCGTATTGCGCATGGCCGTTATAATCCAAATACGTGTCAAAGATGGCCACACAACATACCTTGGCGAAGATGAGGCCCGTCATGACGCACTGGATGAGGACGCCGAACACCGACTGGGCCATGACGGACATGATGGCCGCCGGACACGCGTGCGTGATGGCCCGCGTGCCGTAGCCGATCGTGTGCTGCGTCTCGATGGAGAACAGCAACGCGCTCGTGAAGTCGTGGACGCCGATGACGCAGGGCGTCCACGCGTCGTCGGTCACGTGGTCGACGTCGCCGTGGATGACGCTGATGACGAGCCACAGGCCGGCGAACAGCAGCCAACTGGCGACGAACGCCAGCGCGAACAGCAGCACGTTGTAGCGCCACTGGAGACAGGACGGGGTGGGTGAGTGGGTGGGTGGGTGGGTGGGTGGGTGAGTGAGTGAGTGGGTGGGTGGGTGAGTGAGTGAGTGAGTGAGTGGGTGAGTGAGTGAGTGAGTGAGTGAGTGAGTGAGTGAGTGAGTGAGTGAGTGAGTGAGTGAGTGAGTGAGTGAGTGAGTGAGTGAGTGAGTGAGTGAGTCAGGCAGCCAGCCAGCCAGCCAGTCAGTCAGTTAATGAGTCAGTGAGATGGTAGGTGGATGGTGAAACAGTGACTATATCAGTCGGTGAATGAAACATTCAAGTAGCAGCCATCAACACATATCTTAAATGAGTTATACAATATTAATTCAGCAAGCAATATAAAGTATGTGACACGTGGTGGCGTGTCTGGCGCCGGATTCCTGCGCCAAGGACCGCGGAAGTTGACACGACTCGGTGAGCCTCCGTGCCTTGTACTGAAATAAATATCAGTGGACTGGTGCTACCTACCCGTAGGTCTATGAATACACTGGTACCTCCCCGTAGGTCTATGAATACACTGGTACCTACCTGTAGGTCTATGAATACACTGGTACCTACCTGTAGGTCTATGAATACACTGGTACCTCCCTGTAGGTCTATGAATACACTGGTACCTCCCTGTAGGTCTATGAATACACTGGTACCTACCTGTAGGTCTATGAATACACTGGTACCTACCTGTAGGTCTATGAATACACTGGTACCTACCTGTAGGTCTATGAATACACTGGTACCTACCTGTAGGTCTATGAATACACTGGTACCTACCTGTAGGTCTATGAGAGTGGTAAACAGGTCGGCCAGGTACCGCATCCGCCGCTTGTGGATGTTGGTGAACGCGACGTTGAGGTCTCCGTTCTTCTCAATGATTCTGTTCACCTTCCTGTGAGCGAACAGACGCCCGCGTTTCGCGATGTCGCCCCGTAATGACGTCAGCAAGTTGGTGGGGCTCGATTTTCGCCGTTCCTTTAAATGGAAACGTCGTCGTGGACGCGTTTTAGTTAAAGAACTGAACATCCCAAAGATGGTTTTAAAACGATTTTTTTTATCCTATGAATGTTTGTATATATTTCGGTTGAAATGTGTTCTGTGGTCTTCAAGTGTAAACACAGAAAGCTAAAAAGAAACAAAGTAGTTAGTGACTGTTGACTGCGGATTTGATGTATGAATTTTGTTTAAACTTAGACCTTGTGGATTACTGCGTGAAAGTGTAGAATGTATTGTCAATAGTTACTCTGACGTAAATACCGCCGAATGGGACAATTCATTAAATGAAAGTAAATAAACAAAGCTACATTGTCCGTTAAGTCAACGTCTGTTTACCTTGTCCGTTATGTCAATGTTCTGCTCATCTTGTACCGGTTCTGGAATGTAGATGGCGCATTCGTCGGGTTTCCGGTGCATGCCGGGAATCTGTAGCTGGAAGACATCGTCGTGAAGTGCCGTCACGCCCACGTGACTGCCGCTCTCTCTGTCGTCCAATGAGAGCTGGTGTAGCGAGTCGACGTCAGCGTGTGAGCAGCTGTCTCTGTCGCTGTTTTCCCGAAGCTCGTGTACACTGTCTCTGAACACTGCTGCGTCGCCATTGTTCGTAGCGCAGGGCTTCGCGCATTTAGTGTCCGTGAAGTCGACGTGAAGATTGTCCGGGTCCGTCGGTGTCGTCACGTCACCGTAGTTCGTCACAGTGAACTTGTGTTTTTTGCTGGAGACTTTGCGCTGTTCTAGCGGCGTGGCGATGTCGCCATAGTTGGTGACACTAAACGTCTTCCGCTTTCCATCGCTCGTCACACAGTTGATGATCTGTTGTTTCGGCAGCGCGTCGTCTGTAAAATATATATTTCGTTGAATTTATTCTTCGTTTTCCTATTGCATACGTAATATATACAGTAGCATTTTCGCTGTTGTTTTTCTTAATTTGCCACAACACCCCATGACGACTGGGTAACAAGTAGACGTCACGTCACACCATAACGACTGGGTAACTTGTAGACGTCACGTCACACCATGACGACTGGGTAACCTGTAGACGTCACGTCACACCATGACGACTGGGTAACCTGTAGACGTCACGTCACACCATTTGGTCTGACTTTTGACTTGTTGAGTTACTGACGTTACTTTGAGTTGCCGCGTTTGTTTGACGTGCGCCGAAAAAGCTACATATTTGAGACATTTACGTGTGATCTTTGTCAACTTCTTCAAACGCCATTAAAGAACGTTTGTAACCAACTCGTTCGCGGAGGGACCAGGGTGTATAATATTGTCATATTCAAACCGTAACCTACAGAGTCGTTTGATAAACAAACAGACGTATTAACTTGGTCCGTGCAATATGAGCTTATGTGAACATAGACAGTGTTAACCCCGGCTCCTTGTCACGATACAGAGGCTTACATGAACATTATTTAGTCTATCTGTTAACCACTGCTCTCTAATATATTACGTGTCTCTTTATTTTAACTGATATACAAAATATACACTGAGTTTTATATATTATATCATGCCACTGTATGTATTATTGCTATTTGTTTTATTTTATTAGGTTTTTGTTCTCCACCGTGTGTCTTTTATATGTGATTGTACGTATGAATATGTATGTAATGTTTCTTCTCCGGCATTGAAGGCTGAATAAATTAATAATAATCCCCCCCCCCCGCCGTCATGGGCTGTCCAGCATAAAACTAAAAGTTAGCCGCCATTCTTTTGAGAGAACTTTAACCAGTAGCGAAAACAGTGGCGACGCGTAGTGGGCGGTGCGCACCATGACAGCCACGCGCAACTGACGTAATAGACGCACGACGTCATTTCCGGTCACGTTTACGGTGCAGCAGAACTCTCTCTGAATGAGTCCGGATTATAACAGCCCGGTGAAGAGGGCAGGATCGGAAGACATCCGGGGTACCGGGAACGACGGATGCTACTAACGATAGTGTCACGTGACACGCCATCTACAACTGCATGTGACTGTGTCGCGGCGTGATATTGTTTCACGGCTCAAGAGCGGCGTCCGAGCGGAATCATTCACGCGGCCTACATACGTGCCAGGATTGTCCGCACGGTCAGTGTAATTGTGATCAATTGTGTTTGGCTTTGAACTGTATCGCGGCACATTAGACATTACATTTTATATATCATCCCACGTTTTTTGCACATATTTTGATTAGTTCGCTGAACGTCGCCGGGACGTCGCCGGGACGTCGCCGGGAAGTCGCCGGGACGTCGCCGAGACGTCGCAGGCACGTCGCCGGACAGAGCTGGTTGCATCGTACCTGAGTCACTGGCGTTGCCGTTGACTTGGGGATCTGTCGCGAGACTCTCGTCTACGTTGTTGTTGGTCTCAGCGACGACGTCACTTCCTGTCTTCATCACGCTCACCATCTTCTTGTAGCGACACCTGGGAACAATAGCAGCAGTAACAATAACAACCATCTGTGGAATAACGGCATAATGCAAATGTGTGTGGGTGGTCGGGTGTGCGTGTATGCGTGCGTGCGTGTGCGTGTGTGCGTGTGTGTGCGTTTGTGCGTGTGTGCGTGTGTGCGTGTGTGCGTGCGTGTGTATGTGTTGAGTGTTATGCGCGTATGCGAGTACAAATATGTGTGTACAGTGTTTGCGGGCGTGTGTGCATACACATGTGCGTGTGTTGTGTTTTTAACTGTTTTTTTAATCAGAAACAACAATATGTATGACAATGTGTATGATAATATGTATGACAATATGTATGATAATATGTATGACAATAAATATGACAGTATGTATGACAATATGTATATCAATATATATGAAAATATGTATGACAACAGCTACAGGATCAAGTATGTGCGTAGGTATGAGTGCATGGAAGCGTATGTATTGGCGTATGCGTGTAGGTGCAACTGCCTGTGATTGGACGTTTTCTACCCGTTTATCGTCGTGGAAACGTGAACTTTGTACAGCAGTTGTATCAAATAACGTAACTAACCCGTGATTACCCACCCACCCAACCGTGAAGACACGTCGAGTGAATAAATAAGTTGAGGTCATTGCGACGCAGCAGTGAAGCATGTTTACAACACGGACTTAAGTCCGTGGCTTACAAAGTCTGCGTATCCAGAAAAAGCTTTTCGTTTCATTTTATAATACGACGTGTTGATAGAAAAAAATACCGGATTTTCATCAGACGTTATGCTAACTCAAACGCTACGAGTAATCCTGCATACTTTGACCTATTAGTCATGCTGAGCTCGTAAGTTGATTCTAAGCACAAGCGGACCTTAGTTCAAATTGTTAGCATACCTGTGGAGAAACTATTATGTCCGTACGACAAGACACATTCTCAGTGGCATAATACATCCGCTACACCGGGTGGCATACCGTATCACCGACATAATACATCTGCTACACCGGGTGGTATAGCGTATCACCGACATAATACATCCGCTACACCGGGTGGCATACCGTATCACCGACATAATACATCTGCTACACCGGGTGCTATAGCGTATCACCGACATAATACATCTGACACCGACTTAATGTCAGCCCTGGCTGTTTCCAGCTCGACGCGCGTCTGACGGGACAAACCAGCCCACGGACGCCGCTAATTAATGCGTAGCGAGAGCGGGACTGACACATGCATTTAAAAGCGTGTATTAAAAAACGCACACGCATATATAGTGTCGGTGTGAGAACACACTACTGGTGTCGACTTGCGTCATCTCATTACCCTGACTCACCGCTAGTTACCCAACACTTCCGCCAGGTCATCTCATTAGTTCACGTCGACGGCAACAAATGTCCGCACAGCTTTTTTTAAGATGCAAACATCGATGTCACCGCAAACACGACACCAGTTTAATTAGTATACACAACGTGCGTGGTGACATTAGTTTAATATTATAACCATTTCCATTTGCCACATCCAATAACCACGTCCAATAGCTACAACATAACAATTACAACCACATCAAACAATGTAACTATATATATATATATATATATATATATATATATATATATATATATATATATATATATATATATATATATATATAATATATATATATATATATATATAATATATATAAATATATATATAATATATATATATATATATATATATATATATAGGGTAAAATGGCAGTAGTGGTAATAATTATATATACATACATATATATATATATATATATATATATATATATATATATACATATATATATATATATATATATATATATATACGTATACGTATACGTATACGTATACGTATACGTATACGTATATATATATATATATGTATATATATACATGTATATGTATATGTATATATATATATATATATATATATATATATATATATATATACATATATATATATATATATATATATATATATATATATATATATATATATATATATATATATATATATTATTACCATTACTGCTATTTACCCCATTACTGTATCGCTTTATATGTAGCACTAAGGTAATGTCCCTTCTGACAGAATCCAGCTAAATATGGACTAACGGGTCATAGATTGTTTCTATTCTTGTTTCTTGTCACCACAACTCCAGCGTCTGACTCAGCTGACGTAGTCCACGTCTAGTGAACTGTGACCCACCTACGGAGCACAGTTCTTGTCGGTAGTCCGGTATTACTTCGGTAGTCTCGTCGTAATTCTTCTACAAAGCCTTTTGCATCACTGCCTTTTCCCAGTACGAGCATACAGCCTTACCGTGTGATGTACACAAGCCCACGTAATATTAGGCCTATTGTCCCGGCCTACACTCTGTCTATACCGTCTCAGTGTTAATGTCACGTACGGTCGGTAGTGGTCCAGTAGATGTCCGTGGGACAGTCACCGCGCGGGTATGCGGACCTACCGTGACGTCACGTGTCACAATAAGCTTCTGCGGGAGATTGGGGGAGGGAGAGGAGGGGTCAATGAGGCGGGGGAGGGAGAGGAGGGGCTCGATGAGACGGGGGGAGGGAGAGGGGGGTCAATGAGACGGGGGGAGGGAGAGGAGGGGTCAATGAGACGGGGGGAGGGAGAGGAGGGGTCAATGAGACGGGGGAGGGAGAGGAGGGGTCAATGAGGCGGGGGAGGGAGAGGAGGGGCTCGATGAGACGGGGGGAGGGAGAGGAGGGGCTCGATGAGACGGGGGGAGGGAGAGGGGGGTCAATGAGACGGGGGGAGGGAGAGGAGGGGTCAATGAGACGGGGGAGGGAGAGGAGGGGTCAATGAGACGGGGGGAGGGAGAGGAGGGGTCAATGAGACGGGGGAGGGAGAGGAGGGGCTCGATGAGACGGGGGGAGGGAGAGGAGGGGTCAATGAGACGGGGGAGGGAGAGGAGGGGATCGATGAGACGGGGGGAGGGAGAGGAGGGGTCAATGAGACGGGGGAGGGAGAGGAGGGGCTCGATGAGACGGGGGGAGGGAGAGGAGGGGTCAATGAGACGGGGGGAGGGAGAGGAGGGGTCAATGAGACGGGGGGAGGGAGAGGAGGGGTCAATGAGACGGGGGAGGGAGAGGAGGGGTCAATGAGACGGGGGAGGGAGAGGAGGGGCTCGATGAGACGCCGTAGTGTCTCCCGACTACAGAGGGTGTTGGTGACAGGATTGCTCAATCGATACTACCCTACCTCCGAAACGTAGTTCGATACTACCTTACCATTAACACATAGCTTCCCATCTCAGTCGCATACACTTAATCTTGATTATATGTTTTGGTTCCGACACCCAAGATAACATTCCTTCGCAGAGGTAATTTTCTGGCGGTATTTATGCTTCAACCACGTGACCCCGCCCATATATCACAGCGACAAAAACCTCTTTAGACCGCTGCCGAAACTGCGCGATGTTTGACAACATTAAAATGTGCTTGTGGATCTTGTTCAGTCGCTTATGCCCGGGTTCAGGTCGAAGGGTATTTATATGACGTCACATCACGGGATTTCTTCGTGGTTCATTTCGCATTACAGAAATCACTCAAGTCGGGGACGACCCCGCTACTTGCGACATAAATAGGAGAACTTCCATGTATGTAATATTAAGCATTTAGTGTATCAATTAAGTCGCACACGCATGCACGATGACTGCTGTCCGTCCGTACGTAAGCTTTCAACCACACACACGAACCGCAACGCACGCATACACATGCGCGCGCGCACACACGCGCGAACGCACGCATACACAGAGATACACAGTTGTTGAGTTTCTACGATTAACAAACACATCATTCCTTATGTTCGAGATAACATCTACGCGACCATACATCGTAGTCGTGTAGGTTGACAAAACGTTTACTTACGGAACAATCCAGAATAATCCAGCCGATATTTACGGGTGACATATATATAACTCCGGTTACGCCCTGACGTGATCACTCGCGCACAAATCACGTTCCACGACCCTTCGCGTGACAGACTGATTGACCACCAGTCGCCCTTCTATGATGGACACAGGTCAACAATTGGCATCGGTGAAAACTGTCGACCCTAAACTATAATCTACTAGAGTGGTCTCGACTCCCAACTCGCGTGTACTCGCTCTGTCGCCGGCACTAGCAGTGACGCTAGCATGGTGTTAGTCACCGACAAAACAGCTGTTAAACCCACCATAGCGCGTCACGCTTCACTGCCTTGTGTTTGTACCTGACCCGAGGCACCGGTGCGTGACGAGCCCCGGTAACGTTGTATGTTTACGGCCAGCGCTGTACCCGGACGGGTGCAACGACCCAGCGCCGCCCTGTCACACGTCAGAAAGACAAAACGCCCTCGAATATTGGTAACTCAACATCCGAGAGCCTTTGTGTCCAGTTGGTTGCGTTGTGTATTGCTGCGTCATCTTTTTTTCACGCATTCCAAACATTCAAAACTTACCCGTGGTCTTGCCACGCTGGAGTCATAATAGCGGTTCTTAAACTGTTGGTCGTTTCTAAGTAGGAGTAACTTGTGTGTCCGTCACGCCTGACGTCCCCTACAGCCCTGGGCCCTGGGCTTTCTCTATGGACACGAAGGGGGTCTTTGGAAATTATTGCTGCGGGATTCTGAGGTCAGTATCTGGGGCACACGGCGTGTACAATGGAGCAGGAATAGCGCGACATACATTCTAGTGTGAATAGAAATGGATGAGAATGGACGGGAATGGACGAGAGTGGGTGATAGTGAACGGGAATGGACGAGAGTGGGTGACAGTGAACGGGAATGGACGAGAGTGTGTGATAGAGGAAGGGAATGGACGAGAGTGGATGACAGTGGACGGGAATGGACGAGAGTGGATGACAGTGGACGGGAATGGACGAGAGTGGGTGACAGTGGACGGGAATGGACGAGAGTGGGTGACAGTGGACGGGAATGGACGAGAGTGGATGACAGTGGACGGGAATGGACGAGAGTGGGTGACAGTGGACGGGAATGGACGAGAGTGGGTGACAGTAGACGGGAATGGACGAGAGTGGATGACAGTGGACGGGAATGGACGAGATTGGATGACAGTGGACGGAAATGGACGTAGCTGAAAAACCGAGCTTCTTTGTTGCTAATCTGGAACTGCCGGCCACTTTACGGTATGTGCTGACGTGATGACAGTTGCACAATGAAATAGTCACGTTCACATCGACCCACCCTTTGTGTCTTACGATGGCTAACACGAAACGGTCTAATTGATACCGTGATTTGGACCACATAATCGACACGTATGAAGTTGTTTTTGCACAGACAGAATGTGTTGACACTCTGCGGACTCTCTGACTGAATGCGTGTACATTCTGTATGAGTGTTGACATTCGGTATGAATGTGTTGACACTCAGTTTGAGTGAGTTGACACTCGGTGTGGTAGACTAGTTAATTTAGATAACTTAGAAGACACGATCTTTTTTATGTGTCGCACGGACAATTTCGGCAAGTTATCCGTTGCGGCAGACGACCTGTGACGTAACGCTGGCAGTACACAGCCGGGTGGAGAGGACGAAGATAACCCGACAGGTCACGTTTCCCTGGGGTGTTTACTTACAGGGCGACAAAGGTAACACAACCGCCCTACCTCAGTCGCCGCACATCACGAATCGTTCACACCACGTCACACTTTGCCTGACAACCAAGTGCCACAGGCTTACAGTAACGACACCGGAAGTGTTACGATATCCGACATTCCGTCAGTTCTGGGCCAACAGTTTTCATTGAGAAAAAAATAAAGGTTGACACGCACAGATCCGAACAAATCCGCACAGATCCGCACAGATCCGCACAGATCCGTGTAATAATTGACAGATGTGGCGAAGCTCATCATTTTGATTGTGATGTCAGTTGCAGAATATGTCAATTACGACCAACATAACGTCTTCGCTTCGCTAATATGCTTCAAAATTGGTAACTGTTTTCCAAGAGGGTACATTGTCAGTCGCCAAGTGCGGGACTGACGACATCACTGACTAAGTTACTAACGACGAGGTATTCTAAACCTACATAGTTATATCTGATTAGCCACAGGCTCACTTGGGGTCAACACTCAGACCAGAGGCCAGGGTAAGTAAACAAGAATATACATTATCTACAATACGTGGGCACTGGAAGGACCTCTATGATATATGAAAACTGGAATGACCTCTACGATATATGAGCACTGGAAGGACCTCTACGACATATGAGCACTGGAAGGACCTCTACGATATATGAGCACTGGAAGGACCTCTACGACATATGAGCACTGGAAGGACCTCTACGACATATGAGCACTGGAAGGACCTCTACGACATATGAGCACTGGAAGGACCTCTACGACATATGAGCACTGGAAGGACCTCTACGATATATGAGCACTGGAAGGACCTCTACGATATATGAGCACTGGAAGGACCTCTACGACATATGAGCACTGGAAGGACCTCTACGATATATGAGCACTGGAAGGACCTCTACGATATATGAGCACTGGAAGGACCTCTACGATATATGAGCACTGGAAGAACCTCTACGACATATGAGCACTGGAAGGACCTCTACGATATATGAGCACTGGAAGGACCTCTACGATATATGAGCACTGGAAGGACCTCTACGATATATGAGCACTGGAAGGATCTCTATGATATATGAAAACTGGAATGACCTCTACGACATATGAGCACTGGAAGGACCTCTACGCCATATGAGCACTGGAAGGACCTCTACGACATATGAGCACTGGAAGGACCTCTACGACATATGAGCAGAATATGTTGCGTCAATAGTAACCACTGTCTGCACCAGGAATTAGAGTGCTTTTCGTCAAACCGCCGTAACAAGAGCAGTTCAAACAGACAAACAAACCTCCCTGGCCCAGAGGTAGACTAAGTGCATCGCGTGTGTAGAACGAACAACAAATGCAACAGTTCTTAGAAGGGTTGTGCGACGTACGCGTTGTGTGTGAAACTTAACATTCACCCAGTAGCAACACGAATCCTCTACGCACACACTGTACAGACAAGAACCGCCTAAGCACACGCAATAGAGACGATAACTCTATGGGCATCAAGTGGAGACCAAACCCTCTATGCGAACCAAGTAGAGGCAAGAACCCGTTGGCAACTTACTCGAGAAACGCAGATTAACCCAACCCTTGCGAGATACGGGTGAATCCAGAGTATTACTGAGAACTACTGAGAACTACTGAGAACTAGCGCCTGACGCGATAACATCGACACAACACGACACAACACGACACACGACTGTGTGGACTGTTTCTCGTCGGCTGCATTACGAGCAGCGGTCACACACAATCACAACTGACGATCAGCGATCTATCGGCGATATTAAAAATACATTGTATCGACGACTGTTTACTCCGTGAGATATTTACGAGCGTTCTGCTTGCACGTTTAGTCTGCACGTTTGTCGTGAAGGGTCATTAACCCCGCTGATCACCACTGAATAGAAACCTTTCTCGCCTGCTTACTGACCCCCCTTCTCATATCTTCTTCATACTCTACAGGATCATGGAGGTGTTGACATATTAACTGCCCCCTTCACCTGTCGACATTGCCGCAGGCCAAGTACCACCGTTATCGTCGTTACATTATGTTCATCCTCACAGAATTAATTCTTGTTTTGTAACGCGACAGTGGCGCACCCGGCGATTAGGTCACCACTCAATTCGACAGTTGAATGGTGAGCAAATTTGTGCCACTGCGCCATTGCGCCACTGCGCCACTGCGCCACTGCGCCACAGCGCCACAGCGCCACTGCGCCACTGTGCCACTGTGCTATTGAGTCACTGTGCCACCATGCCACTGTGACACTGCGCCACTGCGCCACTGCGCCACTGCGCCACAGCGCCACTGCGCCACTGTGCCACTGTGCTATTGAGTCACTGTGCCACCATGCCACTGTGACACTGCGCCACAACGCCCTGCCGCGGAGTGACACAGAAAGAAGCGCGCGAGCCCCAGCACTTGAGGGAGATACAGCCGGACTGTATAGGAAATAATAATAATGATAATCGCAAATTTTAATTCAAGTGAACTTACAGATAAAAGTAATTATTGATTCTAAAACTCGGGCTATTTGCCACGCCACTGTCATGGCCACAACTTTTGGCAACGGTCTCTGTCCTGTTAACAACGTCACCCCGCGAGTCACCAGCTCACTGCACGAGCCGCGGACCCGGTCTGCAGATAAGCGCAGCTGACAGTACGCCACCAAGTTTATAAATTACTGCCCCAGTGATAAGCACTGAGTTTTATTGGGGTTAATTTGCCCCACGCCTTAGGCAGTAGTTGTTGTGAACATAACTCAATAGCTAAAGTCGACGTTGATGTGGTAAGTATTTACCTGTCTGACGACCCTCCCTGTGTCTACCTCTGACGACCCTCCCTGTGTCTACGTCTGACGACCCTCCCTGTGTCTACGTCTGACGACCCTCCCTGTGTCTACGTCTGACGACCCTCCCTGTGTCTACGTCTGACGACCCTCCCTGTGTCTACCTCTGACGACCCTCCCCGTGTCTACCTCTGACGACCCTCCCCGTGTCTACGTCTGACGACCCTCCCTGTGTCTACGTCTGACGACCCTCCCTATGTCTACGTCTGACGACCCTGCCTGTGTCTACGTCTGACGACCCTCCCTATGTCTACCTCTGACGACCCTCCCTGTGTCTACCTCTGACGACCCTCCCTGTGTCTACGTCTAACGACCCTCCCTGTGTCTACCTCTGACGACCCTCCCTATGTCTACGTCTGACGACCCTGCCTGTGTCTACGTCTGACGACCCTCCCTATGTCTACCTCTGACGACCCTCCCTGTGTCTACCTCTGACGACCCTCCCTGTGTCTACCTCTGACGACCCTCCCTGTGTCTACGTCTAACGACCCTCCCTGTGTCTACCTCTGACGACCCTCCCTGTGTCTACGTCTAACGACCCTCCCTGTGTCTACGTCTAACGACCCTCCCCGTGTCTACGTCTGACGACCCTCCCCGTGTTTACGTCTGACGACCCTCCCCGTGTCTACCTCTGACGACCTTCCCCGTGTCTACCTCTGACGACCCTCCCCGTGTCTACCTCTGACGACCCTCCCCGTGTCTACCTCTGACGACCCTCCCCGTGTCTACGTCTGACGACCCTCCCCGTGTCTACCTCTGACGACCCTCCACGTGTCTACGTCTGACGACCCTCCCCGTGTCTACCTCTGACGACCCTCCCCGTGTCTACCTCTGACGACCCTCCTCGTGTCTACCTCTGACGACCCTCCCCGTGTCTACCTCTGACGACCCTCCCCGTGTCTACCTCTGACGACCCTCCCCGTGTCTACCTCTGACGACCTTCCCCGTGTCTACCTCTGACGACCCTCCCCGTGTCTACCTCTGACGACCCTCCCCGTGTCTACCTCTGACGACCCTCCCCGTGTCTACGTCTGACGACCCTCCCCGTGTCTACCTCTGACGACCCTCCCCGTGTCTACATCTGACGACCCTCCCCGTGTCTACCTCTGACGACCCTCCCCGTGTCTACCTCTGACGACCCTCCCCGTGTCTACCTCTGACGACCCTCCCTGTGTCTACCTCTGACGACCTTCCCTGTGTCTACCTCTGACGACCCTCCCTGTGTCTACCTCTGACGACCCTCCCTGTGTCTACCTCTGACGACCCTCCCTGTGTCTACCTCTGACGACCCTCCCTGTGTATATCTCTGACGACCCTCCCTGTGTCTACGACTGACGACCCTCCCTGTGTCTACCTCTGACGACGCTCCCTGTGTCTACCTCTGACGACCCTCCCTGTGTCTACCTCTGACGACCCTCCCTGTGTCTACCTCTGACGACCCTCCCTGTGTCTACCTCTGACGACCCTCCCTGTGTCTACCTCTGACGACCCTCCGTGTGTCTACCTCTGACGACCCTCCCTGTGTCTACCTCGGACGACCCTCCCTGTGTCTACCTCTGACGACCCTCCCTGTGTCTACCTCTGACGACCCTCCCTGTGTCTACCTCTGACGACCCTCCATGTGTCTACGTCTGACGACCCTCCCTGTGTCTACCTCTGACGTCCCTCCTTGTGTCTACGTCTGACGACCCTCCCTGTGTCTACCTCTGACGACCCTCCATGTGTCTACGTCTGACGACCCTCCCTGTGTCTACCTCTGACGACCCTTCTTATGTCTACCTCTGACGACCCTCCCTGTGTCTACCTCTGACGACCCTCCCTGTGTCTACCTCTGACGACCCTCCTTGTGTCTACCTGTGACGACCCTCTCTTCACTCTTCTGTTTTTCTGCTCCACTCTCTCTGGAATGTTGCCATTTTTAAAAGTAAACATAGTTTAGTGATTTCTTATAACTTGGAAAGCGTCAATTGAATGGTGCAGCAGATATAATAATTTTTTATTACGTGTTTGTGGCCCTTAACTTAACAGCGGCTGACATGTTATGCCGCTTCACCAAGCGTATTGTCGTTGGTAAATACTGTACTCTATAAGCGGAACATGCCACAGTTATTCATACATTTTTTGCGGTATTTATGCCATCGTGTGGTAGTCGTCTAAATTTAGAATTGCGTAACAAAAAGTGTAATGACACCTGGGAAATTATGTAATCGTTAATTATAGTTTTACCGGTCGCTGCTTCCAATGGAAGATGCTATTTCATAGGCCTTAGAAACATTTGGGTCATCCTGCCAAATGTCAGGGAATATATTTCACATGTAGTAACATACGAATAATGCTTGTATTGTTCACAGTATAAAAAATGCATTCTACCTATTAAATGTTACTCAAAACGGCTTCCGGTATTTTGGTTGATTTTAGCCACACGGTGTTCGCGGTACATACAATGTTCAGGACGCGAATGGGTCATTATATTGGAATTCCCACCAGTTGTGTATCCGTCTACAAGTTGGGGCGGGTATTTGCGCTGTTCCCACGCTTAACGCAGTAGAGACTGGCGAAGTCATTCATAATTGTATATTTCCACACCGCTGAATCCCAGCGTTACGGAGACGAGTAGCCACGGGTACAGTAGCGTAGCAACGACTCCTGGTTTACGAGGATGATTCCGAATAAACATCTCGTTTCCTCATTTATTCATTAAATGTGACAATTTCTCCTAACTGCGTGGCACAATTCGGGTTGTGTGACGTCACGCTAGTGGAGGAGCGTTGCACCGGAGTGCCAGTCTTTGCACGCCCCGCCCCAGTGCAACACCGTCGTAACAATCACGACTTGGTACTCTCCACTACAAAGTTTCCCGACAAACACAGCTCTGCTCTTTTGTAGAATTACACATGAGCAGAGTAACTGTACATATCGTTTACCGACTCACACTGATAACCGCGCTCACGCGATAGTTTACCGACTCACATAGATGACCGCGATCACGCGATGATGTACCGACGTTTGTAGAAAATAAGTCCAACCAGAAAATGAGCACAGTCATTGTGCAGAGCGAACACGGCGCCGTCTGCTGCCAAAACTAAACACGTGGACGAGGAAGAAACGTTCTCGAATGTGAAGAAAGTGTTGACGGGTGTCATCATTGGCGCGACACTTACAAGACGTATGTGACACGTCTAAACAACAGTAAGTGAGTGACGACTGATTTGTCCGGCGGCTGGGCGAAAGAGAGAGAGGGGGAGAGAGAGAGAGATATATATATATAAAGAGAGAGAGAGAGAGAGAGAGTGAGAGAGAGAGAGAGAGAGAGCGAGAGAGCGAGAGAGCGAGAGAGCGAGAGAGCGAGAGAGCGAGAGAGCGAGAGAGCGAGAGAGCGAGAGAGCGACAGAGACTGCATGCGTGCGTGCATGCATGCGTGCGTGCGTGCGTGCGTGCATGCGTGTGTGAGCATACATATAGTTAGTGGGCAGAAAGGGGCACAACACCGTAACAGCAGGATTAGGTTGCCATGTACACAGGTACAATATGTTATTGAAAGAAAAAAAACACCAACACCAGCTGCTGTGCTATAAATAGGGGGAGCTAATATAATCAACACCATCGGGAAACTAGCAGCAAGCCGTAGAAGAGCTGACGCAATTTTCGTACTTTTACTTTCGTTTTGTTATCCGAAATTCTCTATAGCTTATTAGCGTGTGTGTCGACAACTACACCAGCGGGCCCACGACGACACAGCCACCTCGCGGTGTGTACGGGACACGGTGGTTATTCCCGTGTTGATATCATGTCAATTGCACATCTTTCTAACAAATCCTTTAGTCACGTTCTGTAGCGTTTC
>OZ024864.1:1221400-1336400 GCA_964017155.1 Oasisia sp. SBJ-2009 | reverse complement strand
GTTTAGAATCCATTATTCTTGTATGTGCATTTATGAAACCTATGTATACATGCCATTTGAATATAGTGTTTTGGATATTGTTTTTTCTTTCGCGTATATGAAATGTTGTTATTTTATGGTGACGTCCGTGACTGTGTTTTCCTTTTTCTAAACAATACAAAATTATCTTGTACATGTAATATATAAGTTATGAAACGTAAACCATCCCTGCTTCAGTCGGGATGAAAGACAAAACAATTTCACAGGTAAGTCTTATCGTAGGTTTATGCCCCTTCTTTTAAGAGCATAAGAACTGGTCCAAAAACACCGTCACGGACATTGTGTAATATTATTCTATGCCCGCAAATCTCACCGCCCGCTCGTGTAACGCAAAACTATATTATACACTAATACACACAGTTCTATAGATCAGACACAATGAATATTGTTTTTTTTTTTATAAATAGGCGCTATAAATACCAAGTCACCGACAGTTCGAATTTCCGAAGGAGGTCCTTTCCGCAAAGGCTTAAATATTTCACCAAGGTGAAGCGGTGTTGCGTTTCCTGAAGGGCCCAGACAACGCTGCTTGCACGCCGCGGTACAGGTCCATAAGGATGACCAACACAGGAGAGCACCAAAGCGACATCCTTTGTAGAGCGCCATGGCTCAGGGGTAGAGCTCCAGACTCTCGACTAAGAGAACCCGGTTCGATTTCTGTGCTGCGGTGTTAAAACCTTGGGTAAGTTTTTTCACTCTACATTGCTCCAGTTCACTCAGCTGTATAAATGAGTGCCTGACAATAGCCAGTGGTGGATATGTGTGCGCGCCGCCTTTCGCACATTAATTGTACGTAGCATGTGGCTGGATGCTTCCCAGAGAAGTTGACATGGTATTTGATTGAACAGGTTTGCCAGGGAAATAAAGTGTAAAGCGCTTTGAGTAGTCCTATGGTCTGGATACTGCGCTATATAAAAATATACCTTTTTTTTACATCGTGGACGACTACATTCGCATGTTACATCGACACTTCCTACTGGAGAAGAATGGTACCCAAAATTTAGCTTCTTCGCCAGGTCCATGCCAACTAACGGTTTACCAAGTCCGTTGGGCATAAAACGAGATCCGTTTTCTGAAGAAAATGCTTCAGTACATAATCAACACCGGGTCACTGCAATATAAAGCACTATAAGTTTGATTGAAGATCCCGTTTTTATGCAATTCGTGCAATGTTAAATAAAACACCCACCCGTGTATTTGAACTAAGGGCAAGTGTGTTAGCTAACTATTTTACTGGACACACACATGCACCACGGGCGTCGATCGGTGGGGGACGGGGACGTAAATGACGGTGTTTACTGGTTATCTCGGCCGTTGCGTGCTGGTGTGACAGTCACAATAACATCGGTGATCTGTGGCAGCAGGGTCACAGGTCGTCGTTAAAACAGTGGCGCCACACTGCGAGTTGGAATAACTCTATAACATCACTGCGTGTACGCGCTTGCATGTAAGCGCATGAATGCACGAATGAAAAATCCAAGAACATTCGAGACTTTCGGCGATCTGCGGCGACCCGGCTGCATGCGGCACTCGCCAGCCATTAGTTCCACACTTGAAGTATTTGCTTTATTCACCCCTTGACTTCAAATCGTTCTCGCGCGCCAGGGGTCGCTGCTGCTGAATACGTCAGTGCCAGTCCTTCTCTCCCCAGAGCAGTGTGGTGATTTAATTCAGCCACACGCTGCTTGAGTTATGTGAAACTTATAGGACCATCACCAGGCGTACATCTGTCTTCAAACTGGGGTGGGCTCGTGCACTGTTCCCACGCCACGGTTGACGCAGTACGCGACTGGCGCAGCACGACCCGAGGCTTGCGAGGATGCTTCGAACGCCTGCCTGTGTTAGAAGAAATCAGCGGAGAGCTCGGTGGAGTTTCTAAACGAGCACACATCACAAAACAGCATGAATGTCTGGCAGGCAAATCCTGCCTGGCCAACCTGCTGGACACGACTGAGGAGGGGACGGGACGGGACGGGACGGGACGTCTTGTACCAGGACTATGTCTATGAGACGGCATTCCGCTGAATCCACATCCCCATTGCAGACTGACAAAGAAGCCAGAAGCCTATGGAAGTTGAAGTGACGTGGGATGATGGCTGAACACCTTCTTGAAAGAGCTTTACAAGTTGGCCGAGTGTTTCTCAGTAGATCTGAGTCAGGGTGGGCCCCGTCCGCAGCGGGTCTGTCATGTAGCCGCTTCTGTCTAACCTCTACCTACCCCTCTGTCTATAATTATGAAATCCCCGGCCTGGCCCACTGCAAGGTCAATGTTTGCTGACGACACGAGGCGAGTCACAGCGATCAGGCACAACAAGTATACACGAGACAGCTAGACCTCACCTAGTATACAAGTGACAGCTAGACCTCACCTAGTATACATGTGACAGCTACACCTCACCTAGTATACACGTGGCAGCTAGACCTCACCTAGTATACAAGAGACAGCTATACCTCACCTAGTATACACCTGACACCTAGACCTCACCTAGTATACATGTGACAGCTATACCTCACCTACTATACACACGACAGCTAGACCTCACCCAGTATACACGTGACAGCTAGACCTCACCTAGTATACACATGGCAGCTAGACATCACATAGTATACACGTGACAGCTATACCTCACCTAGTATACAAGAGACAGATATACAACACCTAGTATACACCTGACACCTAGACCTCACCTAGTATACATGTGACAGCTATACCTCACCTACTATACACATGACAGCTAGACCTCACCCAGTATACACGTGACAGCTAGACCTCACCTAGTATACACATGGCAGCTAGACATCACATAGTATACACGTGACAGCTAGACCTCACCTAGTATACACGTGACAGCTAGACCTCACCTAGTATACACGTGGCAGCTAGACCTCACCCAGTATAGACGTGACAGCTAGACCTCACCTAGTATACATGAGACAGCTATACCTCACCTAGTATACACGTGACAGCTAGACCTCACCTAGTATACACGTGACAGCTAGACCTCACCTAGTATACACGTGGCAGCTAGACCTCACCTAGTATACACGTGACACCTATACCTCACTTAGTATACACGTGACAACTAGACCTCACCCAGTATACACGTGACAGCTAGACCTCACCTAGTATACACGTGACAGCTAGACTTCACCTAGTACACACGTGGCAGCTAGACCTCATCTAGTATACACGTGGCAGCTAGACCTCACCTAGTATACACATGGCAGCTAGACCTCACCTAGTATACACGTGGCAGCTAGACCTCACCTAGTATACACGTGGCAGCTAGACCTCACCTAGTATACACGTGACAGTTAGACCCCACCCAGTATACACGTGACAGCTAGACCTCACCTAGTATACACGTGGCAGCTTGACCTCACCTAGTATACACGTGACAGCTAGACCTCACCTAGTATACACGTGACAGCTAGACCTCACCCAGTATACACGTGACAGCTAGACTTCACCTAGTATATACGTGGGAGCTAGACCTCACCTAGTATACTCGTGACAGCTAGACGTCACCTAGTATATACGTGACAGCTAGATCTCACATAGTATACACGTGGCAGCTAGACCTCACCTAGTATACACGTGGCAGCTAGACCTCACCTAGTATACACGTGACAGCTAGACCTCACCTAGTATACACGTGACAGCTAGACCTCACCCAGTATACACGTGACAGCTAGACCTCACCCAGTATACACGTGACAGCTAGACCTCACCTAGTATATACGTGGCAGCTAGACCTCACCTAGTATACACGCGACAGCTAGACCTCACCTAGTAAACACGTGACAGCTAGACCTCACCTAGTATACACGTGACAGCTAGACCTCACCTAGTAAACACGTGACAGCTAGACCTCACCTAGTATACAAGTGACAGCTAGACCTCACCTAGTAAACACGTGACAGCTAGACCTCACCTAGTATACACGTGACAGCTAGACCTCACCTAGTATACACGTGGCGGCTAGACCTCACCCAGTAAACACGTGACAGCTAGACCTCACCCAGAATACACGAGACAGCTAGACGTCACCTAGTATACAAGTGGCAGCTAGACCTCACCTAGTATACAAATGGCAGCTAGACCTCACCTAGTATACAAGTGATAGCTAGACCTCACCTAGTATACACGTGGCAGCTAGACCTCACCCAGTAAACATGTGGCACCTAGACCTCACCCAGTATATACGAGACAGCTAGACCTCACCTAGTATACAAGAGACAGCTAGAACTCACCTAGTATCAAGTGGCAGCTAGACCTCACCTAGTATACACGTGACAGCTAGACCTCACCTAGTATACAAGTAGCAGCTAAATCTCACCTAGTATACACGTGACAGCTAGACCTCACCCAATATACACGTGACAGCTAGACCTCACCCAGTATACACGTGACAGCTAGACCTCACCCAGTATACACGTGACAGATAGACCTCACCCAGTATACACATGACAGCTAGACCTCACCTAGTATACAAGTAGCAGCTAAATCTCACCTAGTATACACGTGACAGCTAGACCTCACCCAATATACACGTGACAGCTAGACCTCACCCAGTATACACGTGACAGCTAGACCTCACCCAGTATACACGTGACAGATAGACCTCACCCAGTATACACATGACAGCTAGACCTCACCTAGTATACAAGTGACAGCTAGACCTCACCTAGTATACACGTGACAGCTAGACATCACCTACTATACAAGAGAGAGCTAGACCTCACCTAGCATTCAAGTGACAGCTAGACCTCACCTAGTATACATGTGACAGCTACACCTCACCTAGTATACACGTGGCAGCTAGACCTCACCTAGTATACAAGAGACAGCTATACCTCACCTAGTATACACGTGACACCTACACCTCACCCAGTATACACGTGACAGCTAGACCTCACCTAGTATACACATGGCAGCTAGACATCACATAGTATACACGTGACAGCTAGACCTCACCTAGTATATACGTGACAGCTAGACCTCACCTAGTATACACGTGGCAGCTAGACCTCACACAGTATAGTCGTGACAGCTAGACCTCACCTAGTATACATGAGACAGCTAGACCTCACCTAGTATACACGTGACAGCTAGACCTCACCTAGTATACACGTGACAGCTAGACCTCACCCAGTATACACGTGGCAGCTAGACCTCACCTAGTATACACGTGACACCTATACCTCACATAGTATACACGTGACAGCTAGACCTCACCCAGTATACAAGTGACAGCTAGACCTCACCTAGTATACACGTGACAGCTAGACCTCACCTAGTATACACGTGGCAGCTAGACCTCATCTAGTATACACGTGACAGTTAGACCTCACCCAGTATACACGTGACAGCTAGACCTCACCTAGTATACACGTGGCAGCTAGACCTCACCTAGTATACACGTGACAGCTAGACCTCACCTAGTATACACGTGACAGCTAGACCTCACCCAGTATACACGTGGCAGCTAGACCTCACCTAGTATACACGTGACAACTAGACCTCACATAGTATACACGTGACAGCTATACCTCACCCAGTATACACGTGACAGCTAGACCTCACCTAGTATACACGTGACAGCTGGACCTCACCTAGTATACAAGTAGCAGCTAAATCTCACCTAGTATACACGTGACAGCTAGACCTCACCCAATATACACGTGACAGCTAGACCTCACCCAGTATACACGTGACAGCTAGACCTCACCCAGTATACACGTGACAGATAGACCTCACCCAGTATACACATGACAGCTAGACCTCACCTAGTATACAAGTGACAGCTAGACCTCACCTAGTATACACGTGACAGCTAGACATCACCTACTATACAAGAGAGAGCTAGACCTCACCTAGCATTCAAGTGACAGCTAGACCTCACCTAGTATACATGTGACAGCTACACCTCACCTAGTATACACGTGGCAGCTAGACCTCACCTAGTATACAAGAGACAGCTATACCTCACCTAGTATACACGTGACACCTACACCTCACCCAGTATACACGTGACAGCTAGACCTCACCTAGTATACACATGGCAGCTAGACATCACATAGTATACACGTGACAGCTAGACCTCACCTAGTATATACGTGACAGCTAGACCTCACCTAGTATACACGTGGCAGCTAGACCTCACACAGTATAGTCGTGACAGCTAGACCTCACCTAGTATACATGAGACAGCTAGACCTCACCTAGTATACACGTGACAGCTAGACCTCACCTAGTATACACGTGACAGCTAGACCTCACCCAGTATACACGTGGCAGCTAGACCTCACCTAGTATACACGTGACACCTATACCTCACATAGTATACACGTGACAGCTAGACCTCACCCAGTATACAAGTGACAGCTAGACCTCACCTAGTATACAAGTGACAGCTAGACCTCACCTAGTATACACGTGGCAGCTAGACCTCATCTAGTATACACGTGACAGTTAGACCTCACCCAGTATACACGTGACAGCTAGACCTCACCTAGTATACACGTGGCAGCTAGACCTCACCTAGTATACACGTGACAGCTAGACCTCACCTAGTATACACGTGACAGCTAGACCTCACCCAGTATACACGTGGCAGCTAGACCTCACCTAGTATACACGTGACAACTAGACCTCACATAGTATACACGTGACAGCTATACCTCACCCAGTATACACGTGACAGCTAGACCTCACCTAGTATACACGTGACAGCTGGACCTCACCTAGTATACACGTGGCAGCTAGACCTCACCTAGTATACACGTGACAGTTAGACCTCACCCAGTATACACGTGACAGCTAGACCTCACCTAGTATACACGTGGAAGCTAGACCTCACCTAGTATACACGTGACAGCTAGACCTCACCTAGTATATACGTGGCAGCTAGACCTCACCTAGTATACACGTGGCAGCTAGACCTCACCTAGTATACACGTGACAGCTAGACCTCACCTAGTATACACGTGGCAGCTAGACCTCACCTAGTATACATGTGGCAGCTAGACCTCACCTAGTATACACGTGACAGCTAGACCTCACCTAGTAAACAGGTGACAGCTAGACCTCACCTAGTAAACACGTGACAGCTAGACCTCACCTAGTATACATGTGACAGCTAGATCTCACCTAGTAAACATGTGTCAGCTAGACCTCACCTAGTATACAAGTGACAGCTAGACCTCACCTAATAAACACGTGACAGCTAGACCTCACCTAGTATACACGTGACAGCTAGACCCCACCTAGTATACACGTGACAGCTAGACCTCACCCAGCAAACACGTGGCACCTAGACCTCGCCCAGTATATACGAGACAGCTAGACCTCACCTAATATACAAGAGACAGCTAGACCTCACATAGTATCAAGTGGCAGCTAGACCTCACCTAGTATACAAGTGGCAGCTAGACCTCACCTAGTATAAAAGTGGTAGCTAGACCTCACCTAGTATACAAGTTGCAGCTAGACCTCACCTAGTATACAAGTAGCAGCTAGACCTCACCTAGTATAAAAGTGGTAGCTAGACCTCACCTAGTATACAAGTAGCAGCTAGACCTCACCTAGTATACACGTGGCAGCTAGATCTCACCTAGTATACATGTGACAGCTAGACCTCACCTAGTATACACGTGGCAGCTAGACCTCACCCAATATACACGTGGCAGCTAGACCTCACCCAATATACACGTGGCAGCTAGACCTCCCCCAGTATACACATGACAGCTAGACCTCACCCAGTATACACGTGACAGCTAGACCTCACCCAGTATACACGTGACAGCTAGACCTCACCTAGTATACAAGTGACAGCTAGACCTCACCTAGTATACACATGACAGCTAGACCTCACCTAGTATACACGTGACAGCTAGACCTCACCTAGTATACAAGTGACAGCTAGACCTCACCCAGTATACAAGTGACAGCTAGACCTCACCTAGTATACACGTGACAGCTAGACCTCACCCAGTATACACGTGACAGCTAGACCTCACCTAGTATACAAGTGACAGCTAGACCTCACCTAGTATACAAGTGACAGCTAGACCTCACCTAGTATACAAGAGAGAGCTAGACCTCACTTAGTATACATGTGTTGAATAGAACGTTTAGACAACAAACAAAGAATGTGAGGTGTGTGTGTGTCAGAAAACAAAACAAAACAAACCTTACATTGTCACTGCAAAGCACAGAAAGAAGGAAACGTACTTATACACTGCACGCTACACATTGTACACTACACTCTACACTCTCGAGAGGATATGTCTGACCAAACTCGGAGTGCTGTGTCCAAGCATGGTGGCCGTATCTGACAAGACATCTATGGTTTGTTGCACTTGGGCACAAGACACAACCAACTGGTGCCAGACAGGCCACAGTTGTGCCTGTGTAAAGCAGACGATTTGCAAACGCAAACAACTGTAAATCTGCAGAATATTTCAGGCATCCAGCGACGGAGCTATAAATTATTTAATTACCTTAATGATGTAGAAACACATTCTGCATCTTAAAATATGTTGATATACTCAGCCTCCCAGGTTTTCCAACCCATCCCAGACAAATAACAAAATCTACGAACCACCACAGTGGGCCAACTAGGTCACATTAAGGTTTCAACCCGGTACATGCAAAATTGATGGAAATGTAAGTCCACAAACAAACATATATACATATATAGAACCACTATTTTATAACTTAGATTAAAGCAACAGCAAAGAAACTGAATAATATTAAGTTGTACGGCAATGAATTGTCGATGGTAAAAGTTTTAGTTCAAAAGCTGATGCAGATAAGTCGTTGTCTAATTGAATTCTTTTTAAACATGTAACCACGACACAAGTCTGACGAGTACACTAGACTTACCTTACCATGCTGGCTGAGTAATCATGAAAATGTATGCGTGATGTACATATAATTAGCAATTAACTTACAAAATGTAATCAGTGTTCGATGCCCGCTCAGATTGCCTAGTTCAATTCCTATACCACTCAAACAGTCAAACCTGTGTATGTTAAAATTGCCAAAAGAACAGTTATGGCATTATTACAACAGCCAACTGAAGAACGTATGGTATTCACATTTTTAACAGCATATGTTTGTGATATCAACATTGTTTCACGGGATCATTAAGCGTAATGAATTCGAGTTCGCGGCGTTATGTGTATGACATCAGAAAGTCAAATTTCCCCGACTTTCAAGGGATTTTCCTGTATTTCCCTGACTTTTCTCAAAATCTCAAATTTCCCTGACCCAGCACAAAATTCCCTGACTTTTCCCTGACATTGAATTTCACTGACTTTTCCCTGACCAGTGGCAACCCTGATCTTCACCGACACCAGCGTCATTGCGGTAAGCACGTACAATTACTAACACGGACGTCACATCATCCTGACAAATTTTATTTTAAAATAATTACATAACAGTTTCTAAAAATAACAGCCTAGTTTTGAATGTGTAACTAAAACATACACCCAAATGTACTACAAAACAAATGCACCATCTGATCGAATAAATATACATAATATAATGTATAACTATAACACTCATCCAATAGAGCCTGTGAAGGTGTCTTCCAATACAGTTTGCAGAACAAAACAATTTGCACATACTTGAGGATTAATATGGATTGTTTAGACATCATATGAGTAATAATTAAATTTAAATGACAATACTGAAGGCATTAGGCATCTTTATCTGAGTGTGTTGTACTTTGACATCTTTATCCGAGTGTGTTGTGCTTTGACATCTTTATCCGAGTGTGTTGTACTTTGACATCTTTATCTGAGTGTGTTGTACTTTGACATCTTTATCCGAGTGTGTTGTGCTTTGACATCTTTATCCGAGTGTGTTGTGCTTTGACATCTTTATCTGAGTGTGTTATACTTTGACATCTTTATCCGAGTGTGTTGTGCTTTGACATCTTTATCCGAGTGTGTTGTGCTTTGACATCTTTATCTGAGTGTGTTGTACTTTGACATCTTTATCTGAGTGTGTTGTACTTTGACATCTTTATCTGAGTGTGTTGTACTTTGACATCTTTATCTGAGTGTGTTGTGCTTTGACATCTTTATCTGAGTGTGTTGTACTTTGACATCTTTATCTGAGTGTGTTGTTGTACTTTGACATCTTTATCTGAGTGTGTTGTTGTGCTTTGACATCTTTATCTGAGTGTGTTGTACTTTGACATCTTTATCTGAGTGTGTTGTTGTACTTTGACATCTTTATCTGAGTGTGTTGTTGTGCTTTGACATCTTTATCTGAGTGTGTTGTACTTTGACATCTTTATCTGAGTGTGTTGTTGTACTTTGACATCTTTATCTGAGTGTGTTGTACTTTGACATCTTTATCTGAGTGTGTTGTTGTACTTTGACATCTTTATCTGAGTGTGTTGTTGTGCTTTGACATCTTTATCTGAGTGTGTTGTTGTACTTTGACATCTTTATCTGAGTGTGTTGTTGTACTTTGACATCTTTATCTGAGTGTGTTGTACTTTGACATCTTTATCTGAGTGTGTTGTTGTACTTTGACATCTTTATCTGAGTGTGTTGTACTTTGACATCTTTATCTGAGTGTGTTGTTGTACTTTGACATCTTTATCTGAGTGTGTTGTTGTGCTTTGACATCTTTATCTGAGTGTGTTGTACTTTGACATCTTTATCTGAGTGTGTTGTTGTACTTTGACATCTTTATCTGAGTGTGTTGTACTTTGACATCTTTATCTGAGTGTGTTGTACTTTGACATCTTGAATGAATACAACTGAGGCCGGAAAAGACAATGATGAACAGAAGGAATTAACACACAAGATGGACGAGGTGAGGACTGCTACAGAGAGGACAAGGAACGAGTTGTGAGAAGTAACCAGAGACATGACCATGACAAGAAATTACCAGAAGTTGTGTGACTTCATAGGAAGTCACTAAAAGTTGTGTGACTTGATGGGAAGTCACCATAAATGATATGACTTGACGGGAAGTCACCAGAAGTTGTGTGACTTGATGTCATACATGGTAATCAACAACAAATTTTAAATGCAATATTACTAAATATGTGCGTTCGTATCAGTGCGTGAATGAGTATTTGTGAAGGATTACACAGTAAATAATGTGTTCAAGATATACATAAATATACAGTATCTTATTATATTATGCATTGTAACAATTTGAAGGCACGCATATATATATATATACTTAATTATCTGTATATCCTATACCATTTGACATGTATGAAATGCATCTGGCATAAAGTTGCAGTACATTGACTGACACAAGCACCTATAAGAACTCACCAAGTAGCCACAGCGAATAACTATGCATTCTGTCTAATACAGTTTTGTACCTCTTATTTTTATTTAGTGAACATATAATGAAACCTGCATGTTAGACAGGCCTAGGTGGTAATGTTGTGTTTGAAGACAGTACATTTCTAAAACACTTTATTCATAGACCTTTGTTGTAGTACACGACAGACACTGGCTCCTTCATCGACGCAATCTTGTTCTGTAATTCTGGCTCTAACTTTGACACAGGTATTGAACTGAAACAGAAACATCTGACGTATGAACACATCTACTCAAAACAGAAACATCTTATGTGTGAACACATCTACTCAAAACAGAAACATCTTATGTGTGAACACATCTACTCAAAACAGAAACATCTGACGTGTGAACACATCTACTCAAAACAGAAACATCTTATGTGTGAACACATCTACTCAAAACAGAAACATCTTATGTGTGAACACATCTACTCAAAACAGAAACATCTGACGTGTGAACACATCTACTCAAAACAGAAACATCTTATGTGTGAACACTTCTATTCGAGTGTGAACACATCCACTCAAGTGTAAACATATCAATTTGAATATGAACACATCTACATGACATGTGAACACATCTGCTAGTGTATGAACACATCTACTTGTGTATGAACACATCTACTTGTGTATGAACACATCTACTTGTGTATGAACACATCTACTTGGGTATGAACACATCTACTTGTGTATGAACACATCTACTTGTGTATGAACACATCTACTTGACAACTGAACACATCTGTTTGTGTATGAACACATCTACTTGTGTATGAACACATCTACTTGACAACTGAACACATCTGTTTGTGTATGAACACATCTACTTGTGTATGAACACATCTACTTGACAACTGAACACATCTGTTTGTGTATGAACATGGTTGAAACATTTTAATAAAGTAAAAATACAATGTGACTTTTTCAGTCTCAATCAGCAACACTTTGTGGTGTGTACTTTGGTCAACAAATGAGTCAAAACACAAGTCCCCACTTACCTCATCTGTGGGAAGAGGGCACAGCACAGTGGCGTGGCAAAGATGAGACTGGAAGGACAAGGGTTAATTAGTATCAATACCTGGGCAGAGAAAGTGTTAACAATAAGTATTAACACCAGAATAAATTACTACTGCTTCATAGTTACTTAAGACATCTCTGAATACTACTAGTAAGTAAACATTAAAAGGCTTAGAAACACAGTCTACTGATCTCCAAGACTGTCAATCTAAATGTCAACCAACTGACAGGAAATATTTATATTCTGTAGTAGTCGTATTGTTTGTGTGTGTGTGTGTGTGTGTGTGTGTGTGTGTGTGTGTGTGTGTGCGTGTGTGCGTGTGTGCGTGTGTGCGTGTGTGCGTGTGTGCATGTGTGTTTGTTAGTGCAACTCAGACACTAAATAACTGCCAACAAAATATATATCTAGCATCTGGCTCCTTGAATGAATGTTACAACAAACGTTACTAATATCCATGACAGAACACGAGGCATTTACACAACATGCCTAGAGATAGTATAAAGTACCTACAACAAGCCTAGAGATAACATAAAGTACTTACAACATGCCTAGAGATAACACAAGGTACTTACAACATGCTAGAGATAACACAAGGTACTTACAACATGCCAAGAGATAACACAAGGTACTTACAACATGCCAAGAGATAACACAAGGTACTTACAACATGCCTAGAGATAACACAAGGTACACACAACATGCCTAGAGATAACACAAGGTACTTACAACATGCCCACAAGTCCCACTTGTACCGGGGCTATCATCATAGGATATTTCTACAATAAAACAGACTGTGTTACAATACAGAAAACTTCATTAGACCAGTCATTTCAAACAATCCATCTTTTTTCCGTATGAAGTTCAAAGGTGTGATAGGTCAAACCAGGTCAGACGACAGGTACATGCGACAGGTTTACCATTTCAGAAGACAGGTACATGTGACAGGTTTACCAGTTTAGGTAGGCCTACATGTGACAGGTTTACCATTTCAGAAGACTGGTACATTTCACAGGTTACACCATTTCAAATGACAGCTTGTACCATTTCAGTTAATGATAATTGTAACAACATTATTATGGCTTTTGGGCGAGTTCAAAGAAATTTTTTTTTTATAAAATGCGAATTTCTAAAGTAAAACACCCACTGACTGCATTCAGAGAGCTGACTTGTTGCTACGTACCGTGAGGAAAGGTCGTTTCTCCAGTTTGTACAGCATCAGGGGAGGAATGGCTGGAAGGAGACAAGTCATGTCAACCGACTGCACAATAAGTCACATCAACTGACTGCACAATAAGTCACATCAACCGACTGCACAATAAGTCACATCAACCGACTGCACAATAAGTCACATCAACCGACTGCACAATAAGTCACATCAACTGACTGCACAAGTCACATCAACTGACAGCACAATAAGTCACATCAACTGACTGCACAATAAGTCACATCAACCGACTGCACAATAAATCACATCAACCGACTGCACAATAAGTCACATCAACTGACTGCACAATAAGTCACATTAACTGACTGCATGACAAGTCACATCAACTGACTGCACAATAAGTCACATCAACTGACTGCACAAGTCACATCAACTGACTGCACAATAAGTCACATCAACTGACTGCATGACAAGTCACATCAACTAACTGCACAATAAGTCACATCAACTGATTGCACAATAAGTCACATCAACTGACTGCATGACAAGTCACATCAACTAACTGCACAATAAGTCACATCAACTGACTGCATGGCAAGTCACATCAACTGACTGCACAATAAGTCACATCAACTGACTGCACAATACGTCACATCAACTGACTGCACAACAAGTGCTTCATTACTCAAGAAAAGTACACTTTTCTACATAAGTAATGTAACAAAGTAAATGTACTTTGTTACATTACGGCTCTGGTACACATGTAACATAACACACACATGTATGACAGTCACAAAGACATACCGTGTCTAATGCAACAACACATTCACACATTCCTGACATTGTCACGATGACGCATGTGACAAAATCAACACAGTTGACACTCACACATGCCGGGGACGGCCATGACGATGCGAGAGAAGACGACTTGAGCGATGCCTCTCCGGGCAGCCTGCTGTGATGTCCCCACCACCTCCCCCTCCTCCGTCAACACAGGGATCCCGTTGGTCAACTCCCTGAGGGCAAACCAGGTGCACTCATTTACCTGCTCCAGGGATTAGTTGTTGTGATTAACTCATTAATCCAAAACTATTCTAGTTTATTCTTTCACCGAACTACAGAATTGTCACAGTGGCTGGAAGTGGAGACTGGCACACACTGTACATGTGTCACCCACCTAGGGTGACACTGTACATGTGTCAACCACCTAGGGTGACACTGTTCATGTGTCACCCACCTAGGGTGACACTGTTCATGTGTCACCCACCTAGGGTGACACTGTTCATGTGTCAACCACCTAGGGTGACACTGTTCATGTGTCAACCACCTAGGGTGACACTGTTCATGTGTCAACCACCTAGGGTGACACTGTTCATGTGTCAACCACCTAGGGTGACACTGTTCATGTGTCACCCACCTAGGGTGACACTGTTCATGTGTCACCCACCTAGGGTGACACTGTTCATGTGTCAACCACCTAGGGTGACACTGTTCATGTGTCAACCACCTAGGGTGACACAAAAACAAGGCCGACATTTCGTATTAATTATTAGACTATCATGGCCCACTTACACAAACAATTGTTGTCCAATTTGACAATGCCATAGAGTATTACAGAGCAGGAATTGGTCATGCAAAATCCAGATGTGCCCAATAAAACAATGCTGATCTTAGAGCTGATACTGTCAAGAGAATTGATGTGTCTAGAACGCTGTGCTATGCTTCCATCAGTCATAACAATTTGCCCATGACCTTCGCTGACCTTTCCCCTGGCCAGCAATGTTGGTAATGGTTGTATATGTCAATTACATTATAATTGTGGCCTGACACCTTTCAGACGAAACATTCCTGCAGACACATGCCACTGGCACAGACAACTCTCCCTTAGGTTTTTGTCATAAAAACAAGAATTCCAACAAATAAATCAAGCAACTGCACGGGTTCTGACAGCCATGATTGATCATGTGACAGAGTTGCTAAGCAACTGGTCACATCATGGATAGGTCAATTGTACCACCAGACTGGAGTCAGTTATATAACCATTACTGACACACAAATTAAGTAATTGATTCTGGATTTGAGATGATTATATAATTACGATTGACTACGTTATGTAATAGAAACAAACTACTAGGTTAGAAACACTTGTAGGCATTTTCTGCCGTCACACACTGACCTGTTCCTCATGAAGGGAATGTTGATGCAGTTGGCCACGGCGACGGCCACAAATGGAACGTATCGACCAACGATTGCTGGCAACTTCTGCAGCAGAAAATAGTCACATGCTGCAAAAAACAGTGAAATGAAGGTATAAACAAAAGCAAGCAAGCACCGCAACACCATTGCCAGCAGTTTCTTTGTAACGACATTTGTGGATGTTTAAATTTCTGTAATTTTCATTGCAGAACCTCTGTTCAACTAAACCAAACTCAATCAGTAGTTCATTCAGCAGTTCATAAAAGCAAACGGCACAAATGAGTCCTGAGCCAGAATCAATGTCAAACTTGTCTTATTTAATACTTAGTGTTCAAAACAAATTGGAGAAAAGCAAACAATGGAACTGCGAAGGCTGTTTGAATGAAAGCCTTACCAAAACTACACAACCTCCATATGGATGACAGCAATGGTAGAACCAAACCGTAACACTTACAACCACCATATGGATTAGAGCAATGGTAGAACCAAACCGTAACACTTACAACCACCATATGATGAGAGCAATGGTAGAACCAAACCGTAACACTTACAACCACCATATGATGAGAGCAATGGTAGAACCAAACCGTAACACTTACAACCACCATATGGATTAGAGCAATGGTAGAACCAAACCGTAACACTTACAACCACCATATGATGAGAGCAATGGTAGAACCAAACCGTAACACTTACAACCACCATATGGATTAGAGCAATGGTAGAACCAAACCGTAACACTTACAACCACCATATGGATTAGAGCAATGGTAGAACCATACCGTAACACTTACAACCACCGTATGATGAGAGCAATGGTAGAACCAAACCGTAACACTTACAACCACCATATGGATTAGAGCAATGGTAGAACCAAACCGTAACACTTACAACCACCATATGATGAGAGCAATGGTAGAACCAAACAGTAACACTTACAACCACCATGCGGTTGAGGGCCAAGGCGGACCCCGTGGCTGACGCTGTGGCGAGTACGTAGGACGTCACTAGTTCTCTGAAACAATAAACACTTTTGTACACACAACAACATCCAGTTTGTAACCATTTTTCGAAAATGGTCAGAAACATGCTGGATTTGGGAATGTTCTTTATCCCTGTCATTGGCTATCAATTTTGATATATGCAGTGTCATTATTAGTCAATGCCTCAACGCCAAAGCAGGGAGCTCCTTCTAATTACATATCACCTGTGATATCTAAACCAGATATTGTTTTCATCTATTGTAGAGTTGATTGTGCATAAATAAAGATATGTATTAGTATTATTAATTCTACAGGTATTATTACCTGCATTGGGTAATTCTCAACAAACCTAGAAACCATGTGATCGCCAAAGCAGGACAAAAGGTGATAAGATGATCTGACTAGTAATATGACACAGACCAACGGCGATTCAAGGAATTGGAATCAAAGTCTGATTCTGACAATGGAATTGGTCGATATTAAAGTAGTGGAATTGGAATTGGTTTGTGTGAAATCAGAAGTGGAATCAGTTGACATTAATAATTTTTTGGTTCCACTGTTCCACTTTGGTGCTTTAGAAGCAGTGAAAATACACATACATAAAGTTACAAAGAGGGAGAAACGAGAACATCTACACTACTACATACTTTAACTGCCAAGTGATCTCTAAATTCCAACTATACTTGCCAAAATAACAAGTATGCTTAAACAAAACAAAAAAAAATCCTGGCATTATAACGAGTCACCTGTTTACTGGACTTTTGTTTTGTTTTAGGCAAAAGCAAGTTGTTATTGTTCCATTCTGAATCAAACTAATACTTTCACTTTTCTACGAAATAACATGAAATAAATTTACAACTTTTTAGCCACCTTTTTTTAACCAAAATAGTTAGTTGCAATTGCAATCCCCACGGTGTGCATGAAATGAGAATAAACACATTTAATCTGAATCATCGCTTTCATCAGTATGGGTGGAACCGGGATCAAATCAGTCGGTTGGAATCAGAATCTATGATATGTAATCAACCTCACGTTAGATCACAAATTAAAAACATAAACAAATTGTAAAAATTTATCGTTACGTATTGCTATAATTACAAATGACAGTGGTGCAGTTTTGCTACATGTATATAGTGTCATATACTATATCTTACAACATTCCTGGAATACACAAATACCTGTAACGAAGAGGTAAAATAAGTGTCTTACTTTGTACTTAGAGGCGAGTCCCCACTTCTGTTAGTGTAGTTAACAACTGCATTGAAAGACTGGTTGAACCACTGCCAGAACACAACCGCTGGAGTCGACCTACAAACACATCAACCAGTTGAACCACTGCCAGAACACAACCGCTGGAGTCGACCTACAAACACATCAACTGGTTGAACCACTGCCAGAACACAACCGCAGGAGTCGACCTACAAACACATCAATTGGTTGAACCACTGCCAGAACACAACCACTGGAGTCGACCTACAAACACATCAACCGGTTGAACCACTGCCAGAACACAACCGCAGGAGTCGACCTACAAACACATCAATTGGTTGAACCACTGCCAGAACACAACCGCTGGAGTCGACCTACAAACACATCAACTGGTTGAACCACTGCCAGAACACAACCACTGGAGTCGACCTACAAACACATCAATTGGTTGAACCACTGCCAGAACACAACCGCAGGAGTCGACCTACAAACACATCAACCAGTTGAACCACTGCCAGAACACAACCGCAGGAGTCGACCTACAAACACATCAACTGGTTGAACCACTGCTAGAACACAACCACTGGAGTCGACCTACAAACACATCAACCGGTTGAACCACTGCCAGAACACAACCGCTGGAGTCGACCTACAAACACATCAACTGGTTGAACCACTGCCAGAACACAACCACTGGAGTCGACCTACAAACACATCAATTGGTTGAACCACTGCCAGAACACAACCACTGGAGTCGACCTACAAACACATCAACTGGTTGAACCACTGCCAGAACACAGCCAGTGGAGTCAATTTCAATTCAATTTCACTTTATTGTCCTTAAAAGGGATATGCATTGTACAACTCATAATCACATCTACAATAAATGGGATGGTCACAACAAAATGCAAGTGAATTCCAGATGTATGCACTACAAGAACAATTCAACCGGTTGACAGCAATATGACTCATTTAGCATTCAACATTCTAATGGCCACAGGCACAAAACTTCTGCTATAGCGAGATGTTTTACATTTTATGCAACGGTATCTCCTTCGAGACGGAAGTACATGGAAGAACGTAGCGAGCGGGTGATCAGACTCAGTAGCGACAGCACGAGCTTTCTTCAAAATTGCATGGTCGATTATTTCGGAGAGCATTGGTGTAGGTAAACCCATGATCTTGGCAGAAACGTGAGATTTTAACCTATAAACCCATCACCTGGTTGAGCATTTACTTGTAGGACACATACTTATGAAATGCCTACTTGAAGCAGGGTTGGCGTTGATTTAATCAAATTGATTAAATCATCGATTAAATCATTGATTCAATCAACATGAAAAAATCAAGATATTGATTTTTTCGATTTTTTCAGATTATCTTAAATTTATACTTACGTTGCGTGCTACTACCAGTTGATTTAATTGTATGAATTTTTAAATAAATCTTAAATTTGTACATAACAACTTTGCTTTAATTCTTTAGAAATGCTAAGAATGAAATGTTCAGCCTATTAGGTATATTATGACATTCCACTTTTATTTATTTTCCGAATAATATCATATTTCTTATGATTGTCGAGAATGTTGAAAAAATCAAATAAATCGATTTAATAAAAAAAATCCGATTTATTTGATTTATTAAAAAAATTCATGTTTTTTCCAACCCTGAGTCTTGAAGACAGACTTACCTGTAGAAGGTCATCATGCAGCCCGTTATGGACATGTTCATGGGCACCTGGGCTGACATCCGCCCTACTATAAACATCTTCTCTCCTGTCTCGGGGTGGAAGGCCGAGTCATACAGGTGCTTCGCCCTCCACAGTTCATCTTCCCCCACACCAGGTGGCGCTTTGTTCTGTCTGGAGAATGAAATAAACCTACCCATAATGCACTGCTACTGGCAAGTATCAAAATATCAGTGATAAGAAATTAATCAAATGAAACAAAACAACTTGGATTTTATTTTTAGTATTACGTCCTTTTTCAATTTGTAGGAAAGTATATTTAAACATACTGAAAATACAGTTGTAAGATTTGACCTCAATTTTACAAAGAACTGACATGATCTGATATACTACAGTATTTCTTTAGTTTGAAACACTAATGCCATATATTAGTAGTCTATAGATTACTATATCACTCTGGATGTATGTCAATGAAAGGAGCTCGTGTATTCTAGTGGTAGGGATAATCAACTTACCCTGGATTATTATTTGTCACAGTATTACATCACTGCCAGAGAGTGGATTATTGGCATAATTTGAGACACTTACAGTTGATCTGGTGTTGACATTTGTTGTTAAACCGCTAGCTGCATAACATAACACCATGAAGTGGATTAGATACTAGTGCATATGATTGGTTTTCATTTTTTTTAGTGAAGTTATTCGCTGCCACCAAGTGTTACAAATGTTTTACGTTTGAAATATCAGTGTTTATAAGTCACTTTACTCCACTAGTGGGCATTAGAAGATTAAGACAATGTCACTGTCAACACAGTCAGGTGACACTATGTCTGGGAATCAACACATGGGGGGACACACATACACTACATGTCAACCTAACCATCACCACATGCACACACACTCAGGGGGGTCAAGGGTTACCATGGTTACCCGTGCACTGTCAGACCACTCTATCAAGGGTTACCATGGTTACCTGTGCACTATCAGGCCACTCTGTCAAGGGTTACCATGGTTACCTGTGCACTGTCAGGCCACTCTGTCAAGGGTTACCATGGTTACCCGTGCACTGTCAGGCCACTCTGTCAAGGGTTACCATGGTTACCAGTGCACTATCAGGCCACTCTGTCAAGGGTTACCATGGTTACCCATATACTGTCAGGCTGCTCAGGTTCTTGTGCACAGTCAAAGGACACATCAAAGGTACTCCAACCTAAGGCAACTCTCAAACTGCATGCAGGTGACAGGCAACTCACCTCTGACAAGTGTGCTTTCTTGTACAATGCTGTTGTCAAAATTAAAAACGAATATTGGTCACTTTACATGTGGCAGTTATTTTAACCCACAATTACACAATGTTTCACTTTTATTCACATAAAAATTGAGAGACTGAACCATGTGATATAGACCACACACACCTCCACTGTAAGACCATTCGCTTCAAGAACTCATCTGTGCCATATGGACTGTATAATTGGCAGTGAATGGACTTCCCTATTTACATACGAACATTACTGGCTTTGAACTGTGAATCTTTTAGCTATTTATTCAAATGATCTATTTTATACTATTTTAACGAGTTGTAATTTTTTAGTCATGTTGTGTGTTCCATTTATAATAATATATTTTGCTAAATATTTAAATAAAAAATGCCTTAATTTACATAAATGTATATAGTCATATTAGAGAACTTTTACAGATTTACTATCCTTTTATCGGTTTAAATTTACTAGACATTCTAATTAGTAACACTTTCATATATTGTTATGCTTTCATAAATAGTTTTACTAATATACATTAATGAATTTGTTATCAACCATAATGTTCTTATTGAACGATTCAGCCGCCTTGGCTGCCAGTGAAGTGAATAAACTTTAAACTTTAACATTTAAATGTCCACTGTGCAGGACGGCACAACAATTTCAAAACCAATCCATTTTATACGGTCATTAACTCAAGAATGTACGTCTTACTCTATGCACTCATTGACACCAGACGGCACTTTGTCACACGTCAACATTTGTGCCACACCCAGTGAAAACACCATCAGACAATTTCATGAGACGGCTGTAAAATAATACTCCAGATAAATAACTACTGTTGTTTTTATTAACTACATTGTCCATTGGTAGCTCCAGTGGACCACGGATATGAATAGATAAATATCCATAGACCCGTCCACCAGTCAATTGGACGGGTAAAAACGAATATGGACGGGTAGAAATATCCATGGGTGGATGGGTAAAAAAATGACGGAGCAAAAAAAGATCTTCCAAAACCATAGATCTTGTTAGTTATGTCTTTAAAGTGAGTGTAAATGGTGTCACATGTGTGTGTGTTTGACTGTTTGTAGTCCATTTCAGGTCATCAGGCACATTTGAAAGTTTGTAAACTGGCTTAACAGTTAACATCCATGTGTCCACCAAAACATGTGACTGGCAATAATTTTGTCCTGCATAAAGCCCTGGGAAGGGCCGAGTGGAGTAGGTGGGAGGAGATGCCGTTACAAAGTGTCAAAGTTAGCATATTCCTACACAGAAACATGTTTTAACTGCAATGAGACGTGCCTGTACAACTGAACCAGTTTCTTTGCCTCCTCCAACTTGTCGCTGCTCGCAAACAGGTTCAGTGGGTTTGTGATGATGAAGAAATGTTTCGCCCGCCCCGAGAACGTGCTCTGGTCATAGCGAGGCTTGTCAAGGTCGATGCGACCATTCGGCAGCGACCCCTGCGCCAGGACCTGGGATAACATGGCGTCTGAAACAAACCAGAACAGTCTTAGATGTGTACCACACCAGGGTTGGCATTGATTTAATCAAATTGATTAAATCATCGATTAAATCATCGATTGAATCAACATGAAAAAAATTAAGATATTGATTTCTTCGATTTTTTCAGATTATCTTAAATTTATACTTACGTTGCGTGCTACTGCCAGTTGATTTAACTGTATGTATTTTAAAATAAAGCTTAAATTTGTACATAACAACTTTGCTTTAATTCTTTAGAAATGCTAATAATGAAATGTTTAGCCTATTGGGTGTCTTATGATATTCCACCTTTATTTGTTTTCCGAATTACATATTATTTCTTATGACTGTCGAGAATGTTGAAAAAATCAAATAAATCGATTTAATCGGAAAAAATTGATTTATTTGATTTAATTGAAAAAAATCATGATTTGTTCCAACCCTGTACCACACACAACTAAACACTGCCATTTACACGTTGCATAGTGTAAACCCACCTTTAGATGTGTACCACACACAACTGAACACTGCTAGTTACACGTTGAATAGTGTAAACCCACCTTTAGATGTGTACCACACACAACTGAACACTGCTAGTTGCACGTTGAATAGTGTAAACCCGCCTTTAGATGTGTACCACACACAACTGAACACTGCTAGTTGCACGTTGAATAGTGTAAACCCGCCTTTAGATGTGTACCACACACAACTGAACACTGCTAGTTGCACGTTGAATAGTGTAAACCCGCCTTTAGATGTGTACCACACACAACTGAACACTGCTAGTTGCACGTTGAATAGTGTAAACCCGCCTTTAGATGTGTACCACACACAACTGAACACTGCTAGTTGCACGTTGAATAGTGTAAACCCGCCTTTAGATGTGTACCACACACAACTGAACACTGCTAGTTGCACGTTGAATAGTGTAAACCCGCCTTTAGATGTGTACCACACACAACTGAACACTGCTAGTTGCACGTTGAATAGTGTAAACCCGCCTTTAGACTGGTGAAATGATAGTACCAGCTCACACTGGGCTGAGCATGTGCCAAAGATGGATTGGGTGTGTATGGGCAAATGGCAATGTTCAGTCATGTGTGGGCAATTGCAATGTGCAGCTTGTGTGTGTGTGTGTGTGTGTGTGTGTGTGTGTGTGTGTGTGTGTGTGTGTGTGTGTGTGCGCGTATAAAACAAGATAAACAGCATTATATACATACAAATGTATATATACCGGTATATATTATATAATAAAACATTTTGTAAAAGTGTTCATTGAATTGTTCGTCACTGTTTTCTAGTTAAAAACATGATGCATATATATGTCGTCTTAAAGGCAGAGAGAGTTCGAGTTTCTTATTATTGGGTCTAGTTCATTCCATATGTGCAGTGCAGTGTGTGCCATTTACAGCAATGGAGTTCTTGAAAACATTGGTTCATGGTTTAGGGACATACAAGTCCCCTCTTTCATTTGACCGGGTTGTTCTGGTCGAGATATTTGAGATCGGTGTGAACAACGCACACTTATAGTCTGGTGCCAACCCGTTCACTGCTTTATACACCAACTGCGACTGTCTGTATTTGACGCGCTCCGGTAGTGGCAGCCAGTTTAATTGTTCCAACAGTGGATCACTCGGAGTACGGTATTCAGAGTCTGTCATTATTCTGGCAGCACGTTTCTAGACGCGACCTGATGTTGTTTCATTGCCCAGAGTGTGCTGCAGTAGTCCATGTGGGGTAGAATGTAGCTGTTGTAGAACGTTTTCCTTGCATTGTAGGGAAGGCATTGTTTTATCCTGCTCAGAAGTGCGAGGTTTCCAGCAATCGTGTTGTGTATATTTTGTTTATGGGCCTTCCAGGTTGAGAAATTATCAACATGAAGTCCTAGTAGTCTCTCATTTTCGACTACTTGGAGTTTATCTCCCTTGATGTTAACATCCGTTTTGTCGAGATGTTGCTATTTTTGAAGGGTCGTGAGGATCATGATCTTGTGTTTTTAACATTGACAACCATCCTATTTTCGTCACACCAATTGGATATTTCCTTTCGGTCATTGTTTAGCTTCAGTTCGATTTCCTGTACGTTCTTCCCGCAGGCACTGATAGTGGAATTGTCAGGATACATGTCCTCATTGCAATTGTTCTTGTGCTCATGGGCATGTTGATGATGTTGTTCATAAACACAACAAAGAACAGTGGTCCCAAAATAGAGCCTTGAGGGACTCCCGTTGTTATTTCAGATTGCTCCGACTGTTTGCCCTTGAACAAGACAAACTGTTTGTACTCTGACAGGTAGGACGAGAACCATCACATCGATTGTTGTGAACATTCATATATGGCCAATTGATCCAACAAAATTGTGTGGTTCACAAGATCAAAAGCTTTACGCAGGTCTAGCAGCACTACACCATTCACAAGTCCTTTGTCAACGCCGACGCCCACTTATGCACCATGTAGTTCAGTGCTGTCTTGCATGAGTGCTCAGCACGGACACCCGATTGACCGTCATGCAGCATGTTGTGAGACATGAGATAGGTATACAGGCTGTCATGTACGTGTCTCTCCAATATCTTGCTGAGAGCACCCAAGACTGATATCGGTCGATAATTGCCCTTGTTTTTAGTTGTGTATTGGGGTAATTTTCTCAAGTTTCCACAGCAATTTTCCACTCACAATGCTTTTGTTTATCGGTGTTGTGACGGACACTGTGGTGGCAGGCGCAGCTGCTTTCAACAGTCTAGCACTGATTTTGTCAGCTCCTGTGGATTTGTCCGAACGGAGGGTCATGAGTGCTCAGTACACTGTGTGCTGTTTGATTTCTGGTATCGAGAATGATGTATCCAGCTTGTCACTGACACAATGTTTGAGCTGTGTGTGTTGTTGTTGTTGTTGTTGTTGTGTCTTGGCTGTCACTAGTGTATTGACTGGCTATGTTTGTGAAGTATCTGTTGAAAGTATTTGCAATGTTTTCAGGTTCTGCGATTTCTTGTTAACCGTCCCTGATGATACACGGCGTTCTCGTTTTATCCCGTGGACACATTTCACGCAGATGTGCCAACAGTTGCCGGGGATTTCTGGTGTTCTCTTCAATGACACGTTGGTAAATGGACATTTTTGCTGACTGGATCATATCAGTCACCTTGTATCGCCACATTTGATAGTTATCCCACCTCCCTAAGGCTCCCTTGTGACTTGTGGCTGTCTCTCTCTCTTGCATGGCAACAACGATGTCTCCTGTGAGCCGGTCTGGCTGTTGTTTGCGCTTAACGTTTCTAAGCTTCACTGGCGCATATATGCGTCAGGCAGATGTATACGGAGTGGTGTCACAATCATGAATGAATGACATATTATTTGGTTACTTGGTACAGGGTTATTACAAATAATAACAGCTGTATCTTGGGAGAATATCTAGAAGCTCCATGACCATGAGGCTTATTTTTAGAATCACCCATATCTAAATAAAATACTATAATCTCTATACATTTTGTGTGGATTTTATGCATATAAAAATAATCACAAGGCGTCATAATCCAGTATATACTTATTTATAATTTGTCGCTGATTGAGATCATTTAAGGTATTTAAACATGATCAGAAGTTGAGTGCAACATGCAACTGACTTCAAGACCACTTCTTGTCTTAGACTTGAATAATGTTAAACAACTTCTACCAGATGCTGGCGATGTTCAACAGTTCAACAGGCTGAGCATTATACAGGAGCATTATATAGGAGCTTTATACAGGAGCATTACAGTGCAAAGAGAAGGAACAAACAACGCAAAGATTTATGGAGAGAATATGTATGTATGCACAGTGAACATTAAAAACAAAGAGATTGCTTAAGAGCCTATAGATGAATAGGGTGGAAAGTTGAGCCTTAAAGGTGTCAACTGTGCCCAGTGCTACTGAGTTTGCTCAGAGACTGTTCCATTCCTTGCTGGTGCTGGTGAAGGACTGTTGTTGGTAGCTGGTGGTGCAGTGTGTCATCTGTAGAGTGGGCTCTTGTGTCATCGCCTGCGTGACGTCAGAGATATAGGTTGGACAGACGGCAGTCGGGCTTGTTGACAACGAATTGGATGTTGACAATTTTGGTGGTTTCCTCCAAACAGCTCAAACTTGGGCTAACGCAGGAGTTGTCCTTCTCTAGAATTAGCGAGTCCACTACAGGTTACATATTGGGGATATATTACTTCCCGTGGCATAGGCACCAGATAGAATTAAGGGAACACCGGCTTTTAGTCTCTTCCGAAAGACACAGGCAAATGCATGATGTTGAAGTGAACGAAATTGCCCGTGTTAGGTGGGATTGAACCACTGTCCCCTCGATTGATAGTCTGGTGCTCTACCGTGCGACCGCCGCTCCCCGTGGGCATGGCCATGGCCATGGCCATGGCCATGCAGCAGAGACTGAGTGATCCACTTAATATTTTCCTGGAGTTATGTCATGTCCACTGTAGGTTTTGGAGGATCTCTGTAATTCACTGGATCTGCTCTGGTATCGGTGTTTGACAAATCGAGCCCATCTCCAGTCTACAGATGTCCACCATGTACAGGGTTCCATATTGTCCATTATTGAGGAGGCGTATTCTACACTACAGACTACACTCAGTGCCAGTGGGTCTGACGAGTGACATGTACGCCGCAAGTTGTTGACGATGATGCAATGGTGCATATCCGCAATGTTGAGGTTCCCACGCACGAAGTCTAACAAAACACTTGTGACGTTCAGCAGAAGACAAGTGCACAAAAACGTCTAACTTCGTCACTCTTGCCGTCTTGGGCAAGTAACGAACCGTGTCAGTTACTGACAGTCACAGTGCATGAGAGGCAATCTTTGGAGTCGGCATGGACCGATTCCCAGGCCAGCCACGTAGTCCCAGGCTGCCTGGCGATTTGCGTTCAACAACACACTAGTTAATTACTTCTGACATAGCTTATTCATACCCGACTCTGTCACTAGATGATACAAACCTCTTCAGATCCCCTCACGTGAAACTTTGCTGTCCCTGGTTCGGAGTTGGCCTTTGCTCCACGTTGTTTCCAGCGCGCGGACCCAGTCAGTGGCAGTCGGTCAAGGTCAGTGCTCACAGCTCGACCAATGAAACTGGTTCTGTCAAGAGTAGGTTAAGCCTCGATTAGAGTAGGTTGGACTCTAACCTCAACCTGAGATTAACCTTACCTTACTCAACCTTACCCCGGCGCCTGAGGATGAGATTGTTAGAATTTTAGGTCAAGTAAAATTTTAGTGACCATTTCCCATTCGAGCGAAGATGTTTTAGGCGTTCATTAATAATGTTTCCTTTAAAGAAAAATAAAGAAAACTGCTGCCAGTAGCCATGTTAACGAAGGCTACGTGTAGCAACGTAACTAGGTCCGAACTAGGAATGGCGGCGTTCTGCGAAGGGAACGCTTTGGATGCTCAAATCAGAAAGAGAGTGTCCGAACAAGTTTTTCGACAATTTCAGACGACTAATGGTGACTATTCATGCGATCGAACTATTTGATTTATGTAAAATGCCGGAATTATGTGCTTAACAACCGCAATCTAATCGCAAACAATGAACACTGTATTATCGCCCGCAACAATTGTCCAACAATTTCCGGGTCAACCAAATTAAGGCGTGGCAATAGGCCTCACTATTAATTGTCCTCCTGCTGACAGTATGTACCATCCAAGGGATAGATACTTCTGTCGGTAAACATCAATATTGCCAACAGTTTACTGCCCATAGATAACTCGTACAGAATACATGACGAAACACTCAAGACTCAGAACAGTACCAGGGATAGGGTGGTCGGACCAAATTTTTCTTACGAAACAAAAAATAAACAAAAAATGTTTCCTGATAGTAGTTACTATAAGAAGTATAACGGTAGTTGTTTCATGTATTTATGTGAAATATTAAGCAAACTACAGGTGTTTAAAGTTAGAGATTTCATGACATTTTCTGACGGTTTGCTAATAATGTGTAATTTTGCTTATAAACCACACACATTTATTTTTTTCTATTTTCCCCTGGTCATAATCACTAATTGAAGTGTATATGTGCTTGTTTCATGTATGTAGATGAAATATTAAGGAAACTGCAATTTTATGAAATTTCAAATTAAAAAAAATTCCGCCAATTTTCTGACAGATTTAATCTTGCCAATAAATCTTTAGAATTGCTTTAATTTTTTCTTCTGATAATAGTAATTAATTAAAATGAAATGGTGCTGCCTTCAATTACATAGATTAAATATTAATGAAACTGCAATTTCATTAAAAAAATGTTTTATTTTTTCTGAATATTCTCCTATTTTATTTTATACCTAAATCACAAGAAGATATCTTTTTATTATACTGATTTTTGTGTAAACTATGATAAATGGCAATACATACCTATTTTAACTTCAATTAATATATATATATATATATATATATAAAGTATCATAATTTTTCAACAATAGGTTGTACAAATTACATATATTCTCAAAACTAAATAATAATTCATGTAAAACTGTCATCAAAGAATACCCCAGTAACGACATACAAAAGTCACGTATAATATAATTTTATAAACATTAATGATAAATTATCCATTTTAATAAAAAATTGTATATTTAATGTAGCCTAACCAACACACAAAAGTATGAATAGTATGCTAAAAAAGGGAAATAATACAATAATACCAATAAACAAACTAATGTAAATTAGCTACATTAAACATGGCACTACTTAATTAGTTTAAACAGTTACATGTGCAAGCATAAGACACTTGCTAACTATTTATAATAGTATTAATCAAAAACACCCGCTATCGATCACGTCGATATCAGAGTGCTTTGCATACCACAATGCATCGCGCGCACGGGGAATAAGACAAAATGGCGATGTCTTTTGAGACAGGGGCTCCATAAACGGACTTTGTGGCAAAATGCGCTATCAATTAGTAAGCCATCACTGTAATCATATTATCGTCCACACAATTCTTTACACTTCTGCGTATGAAGCAAGTTGAAGCAACCAAAATAAATAGTCACAAAACATCGTTAAACATAGGCCATTTTAACTGACTAATTACTACAACTTTTTATCGACTGATTATCATGATATTTATACGATCACGTTCATTTATCTTTCTTCTTTAATTACAACTTTTCAAAATGGCCGTACTCATTACCATAATCTCGCAAACAATTTTTGAAGAAGAGGCCTGTCGACGTCATCCAATATGGCCGCGGACGTAAACAATGAAAACCGAAATACGACACCGAGAGGGTAAAAATCATTAACACCTTTTAAACACCGCCAAAAAATCAGTTATCGGCGCAGAATCATAGACTAACATTATAACAACATAAGAAAAATTATACAAGAACTGGTATGTTGCGTGATAATAAATTACGGCGACTAAACCCGGACCCCTGTCTCCCCATGTTGTCAGAAGGGGCGGCAAATTGGTCTGACCTCCCTACCAGGGACCGGTAGTACTAGTAGCAACACACCTCGGCATAGACATATCAAACAACCTCTCCTGGAACCCACACACAACAAGATAGTCAATAAAGCAAACACCAAGCTTGGATTCATCAAAAAGAAATATAAAGTCCCTGCCCCAGTCCATCTATTCCGCTATTCCACCCACACCTGGGAAGTATCTGGATCCACCTTGGCCTATTCCACCCACACCTGGGAAGTATCTGGATCCACCTTGGCCTATTCCACCCACACCTGGGAAGTATCTGGATCCACCTTGGCCTATTCCACTCACACCTGGGAAGTATCTGGATCCACCTTGGCCTATTCCACCCACACCTGGGAAGTATCTGGATCCACCTTGGCCTATTCCACCCACACCTGGGAAGTATCTGGATCCACCTTGGCCTATTCCACCCACACCTGGGAAGTATCTGGATCCACCTTGGCCTATTCCACCCACACCTGGGAAGTATCTGGATCCACCTTGGCCTCTAGTAGGCTCTATCTACCCTCTCCTGGAACGGAGGAGGGCTGAGGCCAGACTTTCCACCATGTACAAAATAACAAACAGTCTCCTAGACATCGATCCCAACCAATACCTCAAGCCCGGACACAGCCAAACAAGGAAGGGAAGTATCTGGATCCACCTTGGCCTATTCCACCCACACCTGGGAAGTATCTGGATCCACCTTGGCCTATTCCACTCACACCTGGGAAGTATCTGGATCCACCTTGGCCTATTCCACCCACACCTGGGAAGTATCTGGATCCACCTTGGCCTATTCCACCCACACCTGGGAAGTATCTGGATCCACCTTGGCCTATTCCACCCACACCTGGGAAGTATCTGGATCCATCTTGGCCTATTTCACCCACACCTGGGAAGTATCTGGATCCACCTTGGCCTATTCCACCCACACCTGGGAAGTATCTGGATCCATCTTGGCCTATTCCACCCACACCTGGGAAGTATCTGGATCCACCTTGGCCTATTCCACCCACACCTGGGAAGTATCTGGATCCACCTTGGCCTATTCCACCCACACCTGGGAAGTATCTGGATCCACCTTGGCCTCTAGTAGGCTCTATCTACCCTCTCCTGGAACGGAGGAGGGCTGAGGCCAGACTTTCCACCATGTACAAAATAACAAACAGTCTCCTAGACATCGATCCCAACCAATACCTCAAGCCCGGACACAGCCAAACAAGATCCAACCACCCACAGAAATTCAGACAAATATCCACTTTTCCCGAACAATAGCACAGTGGAACAGACTTCCATCTAATGCATTTACCCCCCCCAACAACCTTGACACCTTTAAGGGTGCATTGCAGGGTATTAACCTGACAATTGCACCCTTCAGGCACCTCCAATAGACAACACACACCACCACCCTGTCCCCCTCCACACCCTGTCCCCCTCCCTACCACACTCCCCCTCATCACTGACCTATACTTTTTCCCATCCACCCCACCGTAATCCCACATTCCCAAGCACAAACAGTTTTATTCTACTTCCAGATAACATGAAGCCAGCCATCCTGAAACCAACCAACCATACTAGTGCAATCATGATGGCCCAGTAGGGGTTTTGCATTATAAAAAAATCTGAATCAGCCCTAACCGTAAATTCTGAGGTCTAACATATGATGGCTTATTATCTTCTTATCGTTAGCTCCTCACTCTATGGCTATGATAGCCAAATGTTTTTGGATAGAGTATTGCCAAAGTTGGTTTTCCGAGTTGTCATTCTCTAGAATTAGTGAGTCCACTACACATTACACATTTACCCTTGGTGTGGGATCTTTTACTTCAGCTGGCATAGACACCAGATAGAAGGGAAACGGCGGTAGATGAGATTGAATCACCAACCGCAAAAAGTCATCTTTGAGTCCTGTTGCCATCAGTCTTTTTAATAATGCGAAATGAGGGTATTGTATATATATATATATATATATATTTATACATACACACTCTGTATGTATGTATATATGTATCTTATATCATATTTATTACATATGTTATACACAATGCCCATCTGAACGAAAATATAATTACCTTTAAGGGATAAATACAGTTTTACTGCACTGCATTGCACTGTAAGTGTTAAATCTTCACAAGACCAATATTTTTTTACAGAAGATGATAACAAAGAGAAGGGAAAGAAACAGAAGGGAGAGACTCACACAGAGAGTGCCTTCACAGTCACCAACATCCTCTGGTTACTGGCTGCAGCGTCTACAGTCTACTACCTGGAGTTTGTCACCACAGCCTTCTCTGACCCCAGAGTGTATCGGTGAGTTTGTCACCACAGCCTTCTCTGACCCCATAGTGTATTGGTGAGTTTGTCACCACAGCCTTCGCTGACCCCAGAGTGTATCGGTGAGTTTGTCACCACAGCCGTCTCTGACCCCAGAGTGTATCGGTGAGTTTGTCACCACAGCCTTCTCTGACCCCAGAGTGTATCGGTGAGTTTGTCACCACAGCCTTCTCTGACCGCAGAGTGTATCGGTGAGTTTGTCACCACAGCCTTCTCTGACCCCAGAGTGTATCAGTGAGTTTGTCACCACAGCCTTCCCTGACCCCAGAGTGTATCTGTGAGTTTGTCACCACAGCCTTCTCTGACACCAAGGTGTATCAGTGAGTTTGTCACCACAGCCTTTTCTGACCCCAAAGTGTATCAATGAATTTGTCATCATATCCTTCTCTGATAGTCTGACCCCAGAGTGTGTCAGTGAATTTGTCACCATAGCCTTCTCTAACCCCAGAGTGTATCAGTGATTTTAGATTAATTAAATTGGGCGAGAATTTGTTTAATGCCCGGCCCCAAAGGTTGTAACCAAATGCTGTATTAGAGTTAATGTAAGTTTTAGCATATATGGCAATATTTTTTATTTCAACTGTCATTTGTTACTTTTCTGACCCTAAAATGAGTTTGTCTGTGTTCCTCTTTTTTATATAATGTACCAAATATCAGCATAAATAAACAAATAGATAATAACAGACAAAAAGCAGTTTTCACACTTTGAATATTGCATCGACAAACTTTAATTAACAAAATTATGGAGTAATGAAAAGTACTGTCAAATACTGGTCGAACCATAGCTTTATCTAGAGACCCGTCATTTGGACGGGTATAAACGAATATGGACGGGTAGAAATATGGAGGACGGGTTGTGGATGGGTAAAAAAATGAAGGAGCAAAAAAAGGTCTTCCAAAACCATAGATATTGTTAGTTATGCCTCAAAAGTGAGTGTAAATGGTGTCACATGTGTCTTTGTAACCCATTTCAGGTCATCAGGTACAATTTGAAAGTTTTTAAACTAGCTTAACAGTTAACATCCCTGTGTCCACCAAAACATGTGACAGGCAATAATGTTATCCTGCATAAAGCCCTGCCCACTGGTGTGACACTGAGTGTGTTGTGTTGTGTTGTGTCCCTGCAGGGTGTGGTTCTACACGGGTGTCGTTCTGATCTGCGTCAACGTCACAATAGCTCTGTTCCTCATCCTCTACCTCAGCTTCATAAGGAAAGTCGATTCAGATGACTGGGACAAGAAATATCCCGCGGCCATTCCCGTCGCCACCGGCGCCTTCTGTCTAGGCGCCCTCTGGTGAGTCGTTGTGCAAGCTGCCTGTGTTGCATTGTGGGAAAATTCACAGTGTGAGAAAGTGGAGGTGATTCACTGGTGTACTTTCTGAAATGATGGAGACCAGCAACGATGTTACAGTTGTTTCTGAATAGTAGCTCCTTCGTCAAGTCTGTTTGTTCCTCTAAAATGCATCTACTCCCCCCGAGTGTAGTGTCCCTGCAGTAGTGTCATGTGTCTACTCCCCCTGAGTGTACTGTCCCTGCAGTAGTGTCATGTGTTTACTCCCCCTGAGTGTACTGTCCCTGCAGTAGTGTCATGTGTCTACTCCCCCTGAGTGTACTGCCCCTGCAGTAGTGTCATGTGTTTACTCCCCCTGAGTGTACTGTCCCTGCAGTAGTGTCATGTGTCTACTCCCCCTGAGTGTAGTGTCCCTGCAGTAGTGTCATGTGTCTACTCCCCCTGAGTGTACTGTCCCTGCAGTAGTGTCATGTGTCTACTCCCCCTGAGTGTACTGTCCCTGCAGTAGTGTCATGTGTCTACTCCCCCTGAGTGTACTGTCCCTGCAGTAGTGTCATGTGTCTACTCCCCCTGAGTGTACTGTCCCTGCAGTAGTGTCATGTGTCTACTCCCCCTGAGTGTACTGTCCCTGCAGTAGTGTCATGTGTCTACTCCCCCTGAGTGTACTGTCCCTGCAGTAGTGTCATGTGTCTACTCCCCCTGAGTGTACTGTCCCTGCAGTAGTGTCATGTGTCTACTCCCCCTGAGTGTACTGTCCCTGCAGTAGTGTCATGTGTCTACTCCCCCTGAGTGTACTGTCCCTGCAGTAGTGTCATGTGTCTACTCCCCCTGAGTGTAGTGTCCCTGCAGTAGTGTCATGTGTCTACTCCCCCTGAGTGTACTGTCCCTGCAGTAGTGTCATGTGTCTACTCCCCCTGAGTGTACTGTCCCTGCAGTAGTGTCATGTGTCTACTCCCCCTGAGTGTACTGTCCCTGCAGTAGTGTCATGTGTTTACTCCCCCTGAGTGTAGTGTCCCTGCAGTAGTGTCATGTGTCTACTCCCCCTGAGTGTAGTGTCCCTGCAGTAGTGTCATGTGTCTACTCCCCCTGAGTGTACTGTCCCTGCAGTAGTGTCATGTGTCTACTCCCCCTGAGTGTACTGTTCCTGCAGTAGTGTCATGTGTCTACTCCCCCTGAGTGTACTGTCCCTGCAGTAGTGTCATGTGTCTACTCCCCCTGAGTGTACTGTCCCTGCAGTAGTGTCATGTGTTTACTCCCCCTGAGTGTAGTGTCCCTGCAGTAGTGTCATGTGTTTACTCTCCCTGAGTGTACTGTCCCTGCAGTAGTGTCATGTGTTTACTCCCCCTGAGTGTACTGTCCCTGGAGTAGTGTCATGTGTTTACTCCCCCTGAGTGTACTGTCCCTGCAGTAGTGTCATGTGTTTACTCTCCCTGAGTGTACTGTCCCTGGAGTAGTGTCATGTGTTTACTCCCCCTGAGTGTACTGTCCCTGCAGTAGTGTCATGTGTCTACTCCCCCTCAGTGTACTGTCCCTGCAGTAGTGTCATGTGTCTACTCTCCCCGAGTGTACTGTCCCTGCAGTAGTGTCATGTGTTTACTCCCCCTCGAGTGTACTGTCCCTGCAGTAGTGTCATGTGTCTACTCCCCCTGAGTGTAGTGTCCCTGCAGTAGTGTCATGTGTATACTCCCCCCGAGTGTAGTGTCCCTGCAGTAGTGTCATGTGTTTACTCTCCCCGAGTGTACTGTCCCTGCAGTAGTGTCATGTGTTTACTCTCCCCCTCAAGTGTACTGTCCCTGCAGTAGTGTCATGTGTTTACTCCCCCTCAAGTGTACTGTCCATGTGTTCTATTTTTGGAGCCTATTGTAGAATTTGTAAATGTGATTTTGCACCTAAATTTCTTCCTGTCCATAATCAGTAATGGTGATTTCTTTTTATTCTGTTGATATTATATAAATCTGACTGAAAAGGACATGTGATATTAATAATTATAAAAGTGGAATAAATTTTTTAATTGATATTGTGTTCTGTTTCAGTGTCACCGTCGGCCTGTGGCCCGTGTGGAACATCCTCACCCCTGTCTTTCTTTTTATTCTCTTTATGGGCTTCATTGTGGTGGTAACCATGGTGCCGTCATTTTAGCGATAAATATATTGTGAATTTTATTGTCTACCTGTGTATATAAGATGTTTCAGTCGGTTCAATTATCTAACTTTTCAATCTCAAATTACTTCTAATGCTACCAGAGTGTACGAAACAATACAGATCTCAAGCCGCTATTGTATTGACACTATGTAACTATAAGTCTACAATTATTGTTTAAAATTGATAAAATATTTAATATAATGATTTCTGTGTGTATTAAGTATCACTGAAATAGTATCCTTTGTGATAATCCACTTTAGCTCACTGTCGTAGTAAAACAGTCTCTTGGCCATCGCGTTACAGATATTTTATGACCTCTCACCTTTGTGTCATCCTCACAACCCACGTACAAACTGTAATCTCATGTCCTCTGTAGTTCAGAGTTTTATTTGGTGCAGACACAGCACATGTATAACCATGTTTTTCTATGTAGCAACATAATGAAAGCCAAGTCCTGTGTTATGTAATTTTCCAGTGAGTGCTGCTGTTTATAGCCTTTGAAACAGCTGATACTGTGTGTTCAACATGTCTTAAGATTTGTACATTAATACTTTGCAAGTGGTAATTAATATACGCACCACTGTTATTAGTAATATTAATATTATGTGATGAAGAATGTTGATTATGTGAAACAGTACACTGTTACCAATGAGGACACTTTGATTATGTGAAACAATACACTGTTACTAATTTATGTCCAACCCAGAGGAACTGAGTATGTATGTTTATAACAGTTTGTAATAAATATCTTAAACCAAATGTACTTGTTGAATTATAGATGACATGCTGGTTAAAACAATTTCACAGTTTTTAGATAAAATACAATGATAACTTTGATTATAATATGCAATAATTTCAAGCTATATGTTGACAATAATTTTGATTCACGATCAACAAATCCCTTGGTCCTTTAGAATGAACTTGTATTAGTTTGTGTTCAACTGTTTTATTCATATATCAATATTATACTTGGAAATATATATATAGGGGGAGAGAGAGAGAGGCACAGGCACAGGCACAGGCACAGGCACAGGCACAGGCACAGGCACAGGCACAGGCACAGGCACAGGCACAGGCACAGGCACAGGCACAGGCACAGGCACAGGCACAGGCACAGGCACAGGCACAGGCACAGGCACAGGCACAGGCACAGGCACAGGCACAGGCACAGGCAGAGAGAGAGAGAGAGAGAGAGAGAGAGAGAGAGAGAGAGAGAGAGAGAGAGAGAGAGAGAGAGGCACAGGCACAGGCACAGACACAGGCACAGGCACAGGCACAGGCACAGGCACAGGCACAGGCACAGGCACAGGCACAGGCACAGGCACAGGCACAGGCACAGGCACAGGCACAGGCACAGGCACAGGCACAGGCAGAGAGAGAGAGAGAGAGAGAGAGAGAGAGAGAGAGAGAGAGAGAGAGAGAGAGAGAGAGAGAGAGAGAGAGAGAGAGAGAGAGAGAGAAGGCACAGGCAGAGACAGACAGACAGACAGACAGACAGATAGAGGCAGAGGGAGGCAGAGGGAGGCAGAGGGAGGCAGAGGGAGGCAGAGGCAGAGGCAGAGGCAGAGGCAGAGGCAGAGGCAGAGGCAGAGGCAGAGGCAGAGAGAGATAGAGGCAGAGAGATATAGAGGCAGAGAGAGATAGAAGCAGAGAGAGATAGAGGCAGAGAGAGATAGAGGTAGAGAGAGATAGAGGCAGAGAGAGATAGAGGCAGAGAGAGATAGAGGCACATTCACATTCATTGTGCTTAAAGTTAAATGCATGTGTGTGAATATTGGGCTGCATCATTAATCACCCACGTGGTAGCAAGCCCAAAGTGATTTACATAAACACGTAAATCAGTTTTGTGTGCAGATGACACTCACGTTTTGCCACGATATGCAAGACATAAGTTGCATAAAAAGTACATATGCAAAATTATCATACACCTCAAATATAAAGATATAAGCTTTTAAAAAAAAAAAAACAGAGTTTTGTACAGCGCAATTGCATATAAAATGCATGGATTTTGATGCAGGCAACTTTTTTTTATAAGTACCCGGTACTCTGGTCAAAACCAGTTGTTTGTACAGCTTTGATAGCTTTGCTATTTGATATGTTGCCCACTTACATTTTATGAACGAATTGGTCCATGCAGGTTTTTGTTTAAACTTTGTAACACATTAGGTATAAACTTTCCTAATTGTGTTTCACAAGATGAATGGTACGTGTTGATCTTAATTGAAAAGTGTTGCTAAGCACTGCATCTTGTTTCAATTGAACCAGATTTATCTAGCACCATGCTCAATGTGCATACTACAACTGATTATCTTGGCATGTTTTTTTGTTTTTGAACATATTGTAAGCATTTCACTTACATCAAGTTTTCAACAACAGAAATGCCATTGTTTTGATTAAATAATGGCTAGTGATTTACATTATTTATATAATATCAAATTACATAATAAAATCTAGGCCTAGGAGCATGCAGGCAACATTATATGATTATAGTAATTTTTTTATTTTTGTTTTAATGTCTCAAATATTTTTAATTACTTGTTTTGCATTGGTTGGTTGCACATATACCGTAATATCTCAATATGTCGAGGTTTGCACATATTTGGAAGAACACACCTGCCACATGTTTGGCGCAGATACCATAACAACACATGAATACAACATATAAAGCGAATAAACAGCGAATATAATTTACTAGAAACATTGTTTAACCATAAAAAGAAAGCTGAACAAGTACTGATAATTTTGCAAACATGCAAAACTAATTAATGGGACATCTTTCAGTTATTAAAAACTAAACAACACCTAGAATAATTCAGAACAAACTTCTCTACTCTTGTTGCTCTGCAATGATTCAAACATTGCATTAACATAATGATTACCCATTTTAAAGTATAATTTGTCTGCTCAGTAACTGATAAAGTGAATACAATATCACCAGTTATAAGTTTTGTACTCGTATCAAACTTATAACTGGTGTCAACAATGAATAAGTCAAACAGGTCTCCATTGTCCAATACTTGTTTGAATTAAGTCCTGCTATTGTCTGTGAACTTGGCTAACTGAATTATTCCATTATACTGTATAGTTTTGTGATGCATACAAGGATATAATGTGTTAAAAATGATTTCTCCACAAAGTTAGCTAAAATCCGTATCAAAATAGAGTATGGCCGTATCACTTAAAAACGCCAAAATACATATTGGTTACGGGTAAACCATCTCTTGTGGCAGGTCTGGAAGAAGCTAAACTTATGACACTGCATATAGCCATATAGGCATGGGCCAAACCCGTCATGGACCGAACCATTTATATCTATGACCGAACCACAGAGTATTGACCGAACTGATCATTAGCCGAATCATCCGGGACCCGTTAACAGCGCCCTCTATCGAATTATAAACATCTTCGGTGGACCGAAGAACGACTACGTGGTGGTGCAAAGAATACAAATGTGTAGTACTTGTGTATAATTTTGTGAATATTCATTCACAGCATATGTGCATATAGGATGGATGAAAAAAACGATGATAGTTTTACAGGGTTTCACGAAATGGGCCTTGACGACAGAATTCTTAAAGTACGTTGGAACCATTTTATTACTTCGACTCCATTTTTCGTGCATCGTGGCCACGGGACTGATCCGACTGGGTTAGGATGGGGAGCGATAAAACGGCAATGAGTTTTTAATTGACTATGCTTGCCTTTATAAGCTGTCAGCATTTTATGATGGGAATATTATATGGAATATTATATATTTTACAGATCGAATCATTGTCATCCAACTTCCAAGAGTAGCAGGGACACTCGTTGCCCTCGTATCGAATCTGGCCCAACCCGGCCCACCCCGGCCCACCCCGGCCCAGGTTCAGTCGCAGTCAATGTTGCTGACGGCGACGTGACCTAGACTATGGACTTGATGTCCCAAGTGACATAATATGTCCGAGACGATATGTCCTAAATTTATTATTACATTTGTATGTAATTTTTACACTTAAATCTTTACTGTTACATAAATCACTGGATTCTAGCACTAATTAATGTTGGCACTCAGTCTTTGACTTTGTGGAACATTTCATGATATTTGCATATTTTAAGCGTTATTTTGTATCTTTTTGGGGGACATATCGTCCACAATTTTTGGGTGACTTGGGACATGAGCTACTTGCGACATAATGACTATATTGCACTACTTTAGTGTTCGCTAAAGTCAAGGAGATGGCTTTTCTGATATGGGACTGGACCGTACGGAAGTTTAGGGTTAGATTGAAGGTACTTTTGATCAGATTTACATAATTCATCTACATGCATCTATACGCAGGGGGTTAACCAAAAAGACCAGTTTACTTTGATTAAAATAATGTTCCATTTTTGGCCCATTCATTAAATGCAGGCCTAAACTATAGAAGTGCCGATAGGTTTCTACCAGAAAAATACTGCATTGTTGCAGGCAATAGCCATCAAGGCTCTGTATGTTGCAGGCAATAGCCCATCAAGGCTGGGAGAAGCCAACCCTCATCCAGGAGAAGGCCATCCCTCTTGCCCTCACTGGGAAGGACATTCTAGCCCGGGCCCGGACAGGCTCTGGGAAGACAGCCGCATTTGCCATTCCCCTCATCCAGAAGATACTCGTCTCTAAACAGGTACGACCATGTCTACTTGTCTTACAGAGTACAGTGATGATTTATATATATATTATTTATATATAAATATACATATATATACAGTCGTATATGTATATAATTTTTGTATACTGTATGAAATTATCCTTTTTATGTATTTTAATATGTTGTGAAGTGTCACAAACAATTATGGATGTGGCTATATCAAATAAAATATACAATAAAATATTACTGTATAAGTATACTATAACTAATGTTATAAATCTGCCCTTGGTGTGGCCCCCACAAGCAGGGGTAGAAATAGTGGTAGTCAGGTAGTCTGAGGACTACCAAAAACTTGGTTAGACTACCAAAGATGATGACAGCAGTAGATCAATGGATTACCAAAAAAATTGGGAATATTAAAAAAAAATTGTGTTTGTCATGTTATTTTGCTTAAATCTGGGCCATATGACTACCACATATATCTGAGGACTACCAGATTTCCCAAGAAAGTAGTCCTGCAGACTACCAGAAATTATGGAGTTATTTCTACCCCTGACAGGGGTGTGATGTCACAAATGGTCATGTCAGTGTTTCCTGTGGTGTATGAGTATGTGTTGTCACTGCAGTGTGTTGTCTGTTGTAGACGTGTCAGGAGCAGTGTGTTGTCTGTTTGTAGACGTGTCAGGAGCAGTGTGTTGTCTGTTTGTAGACGTGTCAGGAGCAGTGTGTTGTCTGTTTGTAGACGTGTCAGGAGCAGTGTGTTGTCTGTTGTAGACGTGTCAGGAGCAGTGTGTTGTCTGTTGTAGACGTGTCAGGACCAGTGTGTTGTCTGTTTGTAGACGTGTCAGGAGCAGTGTGTTGTCTGTTGTAGACATGTCAGGAGCAGTGTGTTGTCTGTTTGTAGACGTGTCAGGAGCAGTGTGTTGTCTATTGTAGACGTGTCAGGAGCAGTGTGTTGTCTGTTGTAGACGTGTCAGGAGCAGTGTGTTGTCTGTTGTAGACGTGTCAGGAGCAGTGTGTTGTCTGTTGTAGACGTGTCAGGAGCAGTGTGTTGTCTGTTGTAGACGTGTCAGGAGCAGTGTGTGAAGGCCCTGGTTCTGACACCGACCAAGGAGCTGTGTAACCAGGCCTACAAGAACATCACGGTGAGTTGCTCAAGTCTGTGACACTCAAGTGTGATCTCAAGTGTGTTCTGTTGACATGTGATCTCAAGTGTGTTCTGTTGACATGTGATCTCAAGTGCGTTCTGTTGACATGTGATCTCAAGTGTGTTCTGTTGACAGGTGATCTCAAGTGTGTTCTGCTGACAGGTGATCTCAGATGTGTTCTTTTGACATGTGATCTCAAGTATGTTCTGTTGACAGGTGATCTCAGATGTGTTCTTTTGACATGTGATCTCAAATGTGTTCTGTTGACAGGTGATCTCAAGTGTGTTCTGTTGACAGGTGATCTCAAATGTGTTCTGTTGACAGGTGATCTCAAATGTGTTCTGTTGACAGGTGATCTCAAATGTGTTCTGTTGACAGGTGATCTCAAGTGTGTTCTGTTGACAGGTGATCTCAAATGTGTTCTGTTGACAGGTGATCTCAAGTGTGTTCTGTTGACAGGTGATCTCAAATGTGTTCTGTTGACAGGTGATCTCAAGTGTGTTCTGTTGACAGGTGATCTCAAATGTGTTCTGTTGACAGGTGATCTCAAGTGTGTTCTGTTGACAGATGCTGTGTAGCAGCTGTTCGAGGGAGGTCCGTTGTGTAGACATCTCGGGACAGGTGGCGCTCGATGCACAAAAGTAAATTCCAAAGTTTGTTTTACCATTGTTTTCTGCTAAACTTTTTCCATTCCATTATTGAGTGGAGTTTTAAGTAATACAAACAACATACAGCTATATACATACCTGGATAAAACCACATGCTGCTAGGATTCTTTTATCAATTACATTAATTGATTGTATAGTCTCATAAAAATATGTTACCCTGTTGATGCTAATTGTAGCTTGCAGGCCCCAGTTGATGCTAATTTTAGCTTGCAGGCCCCAGTTGATGCTAATTGTAGCTTGCAGGCCCCAGTTGATGCTAATTGTAGCTTGCAGGCCCCAGTTGATGCTAATTGTAGCTTACAGGCCCCAGTTGATGCTAATTGTAGCTTGCAGGCCCCAGTTGATGCTAATTGTAGCTTGCAGGCCCCAGTTGATGCTAATTGTAGCTTACAGGCCCCAGTTGATGCTAGTTGTTGCTCACAGGCCCCAGTTGATGCTAGTTGTTGCTCACAGGCCCCAGTTGATGCTAGTTGTTGCTCACAGGCCCTGTTGATGCAAGTTGTTGTTTACAGGCCCCAGTTGATGCTAGTTGTTGCTTACAGGCCCCAGTTGATGCTAGTTGTTGCTCACAGGCCCCAGTTGATGCTAGTTGTTGCTCACAGGCCCCAGTTGATGCTAGTTGTTGCTTACAGGCCCTGTTGATGCTAGTTGTTGTTTACAGGCCCCTGCTGATGGAGCGGCCAGACATAGTGATTGGCACGCCCAGTCGGGTGTTAGCTCACCTCCAGGCCCACAACCTGGTCGTGAAGGACTCCCTGGAGATGGTCGTCATTGACGAGGCGGACCTTGTGTTCTCCTTCGGCTACGAGACAGACGTCAAGGCACTGCTTACGTAAGTTTCTCTCTTCATTTTACAGGTGGCCCAAAGTTTGGAAAATCATCTAATTAGATGTATATATATATACATATATTATATATATATATATGAAATTATATATATATACAGTGTAAATATATACATAAAATTATATATTTATATTCATATACATATACACCTATATATTTATGTTTTTATAATGTGTTATTTTATTTTTGTAATGTATTATTTTTATACATATTGTTAGTGCACTGATTGTCTTTTAGTTAAGAGATGTCGCGATAAATTAACCAGTATTGTTGCAATGATAAGACGATTGTGTTGGTCATTGAACCAGTGATAAGATGATTGTGTTGGTCACTGAACCAATGATAAGACGAGTGTGTTGGTCACTGAACCAATGATAAGACGATTGTGTTGGTCACTGAACCAATGATAAGACGATTGTGTTGGTCACTGAACCAGTGATAAGACGATTGTGTTGGTCACTGAACCAATGATAAGGCGATTGTGTTGGTCACTGAACCAATGATAAGGCGATTGTGTTGGTCACTGAACCAGTGATGAGACGAGTGTGTTGGTCATTGAACCAATGATAAGACGAGTGTGTTGGTCATTGAACCAATGATAAGGCGATTGTGTTGGTCACTGAACCAGTGATAAGACGATTGTGTTGGTCATTGAACCAGTGATGAGATGAGTGTGTTGGTTGAGGCAGTCACTGAACCAATGATGAGACGATTGTGTTGGTTGAGGCAGTCACTGAACCAGTGATGAGACGAGTGTGTTGGTTGAGGCAGTCATTGAACCAATGATGAGACGATTGTGTTGGTTGATGCAGTCATTGAACCAATGATGAGACGAGTGTGTTGGTTGAGGCAGTCACTGAACCAATGATGAGACGAGTGTGTTGGTTGAGGCAGTCATTGAACCAGTGATGAGACGAGTGTGTTGGTTGAGGCAGTCATTGAACCAATGATGAGACGAGTGTGTTGGTTGAGGCAGTCACTGAACCAATGATGAGACGAGTGTGTTGGTTGAGGCAGTCATTGAACCAGTGATGAGACGAGTGTGTTGGTTGAGGCAGTCATTGAACCAATGATGAGACGAGTGTGTTGGTTGAGGCAGTCATTGAACCAGTGATGAGACGAGTGTGTTGGTTGAGGTAGTCATTGAACCAGTGATGAGACGAGTGTGTTGGTTGAGGCAGTCATTGAACCAGTGATGAGACGAGTGTGTTGGTTGAGACAGTCATTGAACCAGTGATGAGACGCGTGTGTTGAGCCAGTCATTCACAGCTGTGTGTTGCTGCAGCCACCTGCCCCAGATCTACCAGGCCTTCCTCATGTCAGCCACTCTCAGTGACGAGGTGAACATGCTCAAGAAACTGCTGCTCCACAACGCCGTGAGTACAACTGTGTCTCACTGTCTGGCACAACCACTGGTCTATAGACGTCGACAGGAAGTGTAATGCTAAATGGTCTATTTGACGCCGTATTGCCTCCCTATTACGTATAATGAATGTACCGCTGTGTTACTTCAACTACATGTAGCATGTGCATGCCATAATTTAGTTTTCTAGTGTGTCTGTAGTCATCATCATCATCATGCTGTCGGTCGCGATGCGACAAAGACTGCTTCCATCACTTGACTGTTGCTCTCCATTTATCTCTGCTGTGAGAGTGATGTCCAGGAGTTGGTCTTTATGTCTCTCAGCTTCAGGTTTCTCTTGATGGTATCTTTGAACCAGAGACGATGGCGCCCTCTCTTTCTGTGACCAGAAGACAGTTGAGAGTAGAGAACCTGCTTCGGTAGCCTGTCTGGTGACATCCTCATGAGGTGTCCAGTCCACCGGAGATTCTTTCTGATCAGAAGATCTTCCATATCAGCCCTGTCTGTTTGAGTATTTCCTTGTTTGTCACTTTGTCCATCCAGGTTATCCTCATGACTGAACGCAGAACTAAACATGACATGAATATTCATGTTCCAAACGTAATATATAATCACTGCATAAATAGCCCTCTGACCTCGTGGCAACCATTTTGAAAAAGCAAGATGTTTGACAATGGCTTCTCATAAGTACACACACTGTGTAGCCATATATACATATATATATATATGTATATATATATGTATATATATGTATATATATATATATCACATCTCATCCTGTCTGGCTCACTGTCCTCTCTCTGTCATTTCTGTGGCACTGTGGGACAGCGTGTGTCCTGACATGGGAGACTATTTGTGTGTCTACATTTGTGTACATCACTGTTGTCAACAGTTCCTGTACAGTCTGTCTGTGAGCAGGTCCATTGGGGCTCTGTCTCGTAGACAACCTCACCTGCTCTCAGTAGCACGGGTTTGAAACATTTCACGAGAAACGCCACACGATCATCGCCAATCTATGAAATCCAGAAACAATCGTCATTCAGTAGGTAGATTGAATTTGGCCTTGGTCCAGGCCTGCAAAATATGGATTTATGATCACTGACACATACAAATATAAAAACAGTTGTCATTTCTCAACACTGGTCCAGGTCTGCAAATGAATGAAACAAAAATAATCAATCAGTTTTAACAATGTAATAAACTGATTAATTAAAAACATTAGTAAATAAATAATACAACCATACCTCTGCTGTGTGAGCTGCCTGTGCACCAGCCGCCCTCGTGCACCTCTGACTTTGAATGCTTGACCAGCGCCTCACGTCAGTAGTTGGAACAACCCCTAACATACGGTGCAGCTGTATCCTGCTTTGTCAGAGTCCGAGCCTAATGATCTCGGCATGCCGTGCAAATCATCACCATCTTTTCGTCATTCTGACATAACCATGGAAACTCACCCGCCCATCCAGGCTCATCTGGTCACATGTTTGACCTTCTTTGAAAATCAGGCATTATTTTGTGGCATATTTTTATGATCGGATGCCCTTCCTGACATCAACCACAGTTGTACGCGGTGGGCCTGGCCTTTGATCTTCCTCGACCGGTCTGCAAGGCAGCAGAGGTGTTTTTCTCTTGTGACACCATCACCTGGATTTCCGTTCAGGGTTAACTCTCCTGGCCCTTCTCTTGAACGAGTATGGCCGCAAGGCAGCGGAAGTTTTAAATCAGAGTTTTCCTTCTCCTAGATAGGCTACCTTCCCTGGTTGACGAGCCCTATCTACCCGAAGCTTCTGGTTTTGAGGCGCCTGATATTCCCGCCTTCGCCCCTTCTGCCAGTATAAACGCTCTCGCCACAGGAAGGCCAGGAGTTGGACTTGAGCCGTCAGAGGCTTTACTGTTACACATGCCATATGGAAGCATTTAATGGTAGCAGGAGCTTATCCCTACCACTGCCTCCGGCTTTGACAGCTTTTGTTTGACCTGTAACGAGCATTTTTGTGCATGTTTTAAATAAACAATAAAAATACAAGGAGTACATTTCTAAACAATAAAAAAACAACCACACCAACCTTTAAACAGGCAATTATACGCAGAACAAACTTCCCACAGAAACATGGACATTGGGTCCACTATGCTAAGAGTTAGTCTGTGCTAAGTTAGCCCCACAGTTGTAGGTGGGCCAATTGTGGTCCATGCACTGGTCGGGTCATGCTCAACAGTGCTTGTGTAAAGAGATAATCCAGATTATTTCAAAGTGTGTTGGATTTACCTTAGATGTTGCAGTGGTCATTAATCCACTTCCGTCTATACTCTGATGTGTCATTCATTGATATCTGATATATTCATGTGGAACTTCCGATGTATCGTGTCGTTCATAGATATCTTCATATTCTGACGTGTCGTTCATAGATATCTTCATATGGGACGGGACTTCTGACGTGTCGTTCATAGATATCTTCATATGGGACTTCTGACGTGTCGATAGTCGAAGTGAAGTGACCATAATTTATTCAAAATGGCCGACAAATATTTATGCTGGTGTAATATAATCAAACTTTGCATGCAATATCGGAAAAAAATAACACCTGCAGATGAAATATGATTAGATATTCAGATAGTACACAAATTATTCCAGTTGTTGTGCAAACGTCCTTGACAGTGATTGCACCGGGGAATCCATTGCGATCACATTGGTGACACAATTGCCCAGCCAATAAACACTGTCTATTAGAATATCCAGACATACCCGTATACACTATGCCAGTGTATAACAACATAAAACGTGTGAACTACAAGTTCAGTTCATCCCATTGCCTATTGGACAGTTGATCCGACTAAATTCCTGTCTTCCCAGAATTAATCCCTAATTCCTTTCCCTGGGGACTAGTCTGCTTGGTCTAAACACGGCGTCCCTCGTATTTAAATTGTCAGACTACCTCTACTCTAAATCGAAAACCCAACGTCTTGTGATTATCGATACATATATAGTGCTATCCCACGGCTTCCTGGTGCTAATTAGTGTGTGAACTGAATGGCATAACATTGTGCCATTTACTGATATAGCAAGAGAATGCAAGCATATAACAATGACATATCAGGCGGAGCAGGGCATCGTGTCCGGGCGCCTTATCTGAAACTGCCGGGGTTTTCACACCACTCGTTTGCTCCAAACCACACCGAGTCAAGGACACGGGCAGCTGGAGAAGGTTGCGGACACACGAACGGTACATGACCATAGCGTCCACACGTGAAACAATGCGGACGGCGACTTGTTGGGGCTGGCTGTTGGAGGGACGGTTGTCTCAAGGCCTCCACGTCGCAGTAAGCTTACCGACTGAAACGGTCAGCGAGGTGACGGCAGTCAACAATGCAGTCTCGGCGCTCAAGGGGCTTGTCAGGACAAGTGTCGCGGCCTGGACTGGACACCCACCTTTGTTGACATCGTCGGGAGACGTCGGGTGGGCTGCAACGTCCTGCTGCAGCAAGGTTGGTGTGTCCCGCAGCGGTCCAGCCACGTCACGAAGGCTTGGAAGACTGGGTCATCTTCCAGACATTCTGGAGCCTCATCGGGTACGGCCGGGGAGTCGAGAGCACATGGTATTGACGTAGAGTCGGCTGCCGTGAACTCTGGCGTGTCGGTGTCGTCTTCTAGGCCGGCAGGTCTCCCGGAGATGAGGATACGGGGGACTTGCTGTCGGTCTTCCATCGACATAACAACGCTAGCGCGTTATTCTGTCGGCATGTTCTTGTGACGACGGTCGGAGATCCTGAGTAAGCATGCTCGCCAATATGTAGCGACTACCCCCTGGTTAACATGGCGATTGTTGATTGCCACACTAACTAGTGGTAGCGTATCGCAGAAACAACCCAGGCTCATCTACAGAGTAGAGTCTTTATTCTCATTGTCATCGTCTTACATACACAGTACAGTCAGTATCGAAGGAATATCATGCTAGTCCTAGACTGGCCTCCTATTTATACAACTTGGAGACTCCCCTCCCTGCTGGTGGTCACGTACACACTTACAACACAGATTCCCTTTGGTGCCTCTGGTATAGATTTACAGTGGCATATCGTATTATACGAGAGCTACGTTTGGGTTCTTAGATGAAATACAATTGAGTCAAATGAGACTCACGGTTTGAATATCGACCAGAGTCCAGATGTCTCAGACTTGAACTGGGTGTGAGGAGAATCGACCAGCACGGGGAACGTTAATCTAGCTACTCAATAGAAGAGCGACACTTCTACAAAGGGTAAACAGAAGGACTGCGACCTGTGTGGGGACATCGGCTCCACACCTTACCTTGACCGTTAACTCATTAATTATATACGGTACGCTGTAGGTATATAATATATATAATAGTATTAATAATATGTCTAGTAATAAACTACACTGTGGCTGACGTTACAACATCACCATGAAAGAGCAGTTCAAAGACATCAATAGGGCCGTCGGGCAAGTGATTTCAGCTGAATGCTGGGGCCCACATTCTCACTAAATGGTGTAGTATTGCGTGGTGAGAAGACACTAATCCAGCCATCTCTACAGGGTCTATGGGCCAGAGCCCAGAGGCCTCCCACGACCATGCCCCATGCCAACAATGGATTGGTGAACAGGGGGTCAAGACTGGTCACAATGATGTCCTGAACAAGCTTTGCCCCGCTGACCTCTGGCTCTGCTTTTTGCCCTCTCTCTCTACTCAGAGGTATAGACACAGTCACTGACCTCATTTGGTGCAGAAACATCTCTGGTAGAACCCGTAGCAACTGTTATTTCTCTTCCATTTTGACCTGGAGGATTGACGGAATCATTGTTTTTGGAGCCACTGTTCAACTGATCAGGTGTGACACTGACAGTGAGCGATATTTCACTTCTAATTCTTCATCAGTGCTGCTGTCATCTTCATTTTCGTCCATATCATCAATAATTGAAGCACTTCATGCGATGTTGTCGAAAGATAGGGCTCGGAAAAATGCCCTACCGAAACATTCGGAAAGGTCGTAGATCGTAATGTGACTTCCAGGGTGGCTAAGGTTCCACTCATCCACCGCCTTCTTGTAGTGGCACTTGAGTGGCCCATATACTGTCACGTCCAGTGGCTGCAGTTGGTGGGATGTATGGGGAGGGAATGCAGTGATGGACAGTCCGTCTGTTTTATAAAGTGGTCGGGGACACGGGGAACTAGTTCGCCATTCATCCAACCACTCTGTGTGGCCAGCCCAAGGGTTCCTGGTGGAGCACCTGTGATCATATGATCCTTGTAGTGGACTCTTGGAAATATCATAACCGGTGGCAATGATTAGCCCACTGCATTCACACAGCAACAGACAAACACAAGTGTTCCTCTTTCGGCAGCTGTAATTTAACCAACTTGATTCAGTCCAATGAATATGTGCGTATCATATAATTCAAGTTGTGGACGTTCAGTCACAGTCCGTCTGACGTCCCGTACACAATCAGACATCTCACAGACGGTTCATTTCAAGAACCACATGAAGCTGTAGTTCTCATCACAAGGTTCGTTGGTGAATCCATGTACGGGTGGAGCTTGAGACGAGATTCACAGATCTAGTCCTGGACACACCCAGTAATGGTCTGGACACAGAGTGACGGGCGGTCGGCGCTAAGTGGACCTCTGATGTATCTGACACAGTTGAACACAGACGTGGCGTTGACGGTTACTTGGGTGACAGGAGGTGACGAAAGGCAGCGACTGAGACTGAGTCATTCATCATCATAATGGCGGAGAGCCAGCGTGGACGACTTTGTGTTGAGACTTACCACTGGCGGACACGCTGTCCTGTTCAGGCTACAACATGTCACAATGAACCAGTCCATCTTGAGACTGTCTCCCAGACATTGCCATCGTCACTTGTCTTGAGGGCGAGGATGTAAATAAAACATGGACGATCTGAGGCGGTGTAAATAAAATATTCACATATACAATAAATAAAAACAGTCGACATAGAAACTCACAACTTTCACCAATGCGACTCAAACAACACAACAGTTTTTAATCAATTAAACTTACTTGAATGTGTGAATTTTCAGTGAAATGTTGTTGTGTATGGCGTTTGTCAACTGACGTGTCCTGTCATCGTCAGACAGTAGGCCGGGGTTGTTCCTCAAGCTGTCTATGAAATATATCCCTGGATAAAAACACGAGAAACACAGACCTTGAAGGTGTGACTCTATTGTTGGTAACTTTGTCATTGTGCCGACGGCGACTGCCAACGTCCTCGCCTCGTTGTTGTCTGAGAACACTGTGCTCTCGTGCAACCTGTGGATGAGTTGTATTCTGGATGAAAACACTAGACCTTGACACTCGCTGTCAATTAAACTACACAAAACATACCTTCTAATCTTACCTGTCCAGTCCAGTGTAGCATGTGCTGGGAAGACTTACACTGATGTAAACTTACACATGTGTAAACTTACAAAGGTAACTTCCACAGATCAAAGACTGACATAAACAACGAGCGTGGGGTGAATAAGTAAATGTGTTCTTCCCGGAGTAGTCTCGTGTCTTCACTGATGACGCCAGCGATGATGACGAGACTGTGGCCTAGTCTAAATAAAAGTCACTGGAGCTGTGACAGATGTCTGAGCCCCATCTTGAGACTGTCTCCCAGACATTGAGAGTTATCACTTGTCAATGTCTTGAGGGCGAGGATGTAAATAAAACATGGACGATCTGAGGCAGTATAAATAAAATATTCACATACACAATATATAAAAAACAGTCGACTTAGAAAGTCACAACTTTCACCAACTCGACCTAAACAACACAACAGTTTTTAATCAATTAAACTTACTTGAATGTGTGAATTTTCAGTGATATGTTGTTCCTGATGGCGTCTGTCAACTGACGCATCCTGTCATCGTCAGACAGTAGGTCTACGTTGTGGCTCAAGCTGTGGATGAAATATATTCCTCGATTAAAACAACAAACCAAGACCTTGAAGGTGTGACTCTATTGTTTGTGACTTTGTCAATCTGGTGACGGTGGCTGCCAACGTCCTTGTCTCGTCATTGTCGGAGAACATTGTGCTCTCGTACAACCTGTGGATGAGGTATATTCTGGATGAAAACATATCAAACACACAACGTCAACGCTCACACCTTTCTCCGACTCGACTCAAACAACACAACAAGTTTTTAATCAATTAAACTTACTTTAATGTCTCAATTTTCAGTGTTGTGTTCTCCCCGATGGCGACTGTCAACTGACGCGTCCTGTCGTCGTCTTTCAGCAGGCCGGGGTTGTTCCTCAAGCTGTGGATGAAATATATTCCTGGATTAAAACATGACAAACACAGACCTTGAAGGTGTGACTATATTTTTTGTAACTTTGTCATTGTGCCGACGGCGACTGCCAACGTCCTCGCCTCGTTGTTGTCTGAGAACACTGTGCTCCCGTCAACCTGTGGATAAGGTATATTCTGGATGAAAGAAAACACAAGACCTTGACACTCAGTGTCAATTAAACTACACAAAACATACCTTCTAATCTTACCTGCCCACTCCAGTGACTCTTCAGCAATTGTTTGTAATAAAAACTGGCATACTAAATGTACACATATCATATGAAAAGCTAAGTGACTACCAAAGTGTGACAGGGTAAATGTGAAAAGATGGGGTGAATAAACACAACATGTGAACATCAACCAAACAACAACTGTTGACACATGTGGTAGTAATCAATTAAACTTACTCTAGTGCATGATGTTGTGTCCATGATGTTTGCAAAGTGCATGCCCGAAGTGCTGTGCCATGTAAATAAAACATGGCGGTCTTGACCTTGTCTCCAGCTGTCCTCACATGGGTATTGTCAAAGTATTGAGGCTGAGTCTGTAAAATAAAACTCACTGGAGCTGTGACAGATGCCTGAGCCCGTCTTGAGACTGTCTCCCAGACATTGAGAGTTGTTGTTGCCCATCTGTTTTATAAAGTGGTCGAGGACACGGGAAAATAGTTCGCCATTCATCCAACCACTCTGTGGAGCACCATTCTTTGTAGTGGACTCTTGGAAATATCATAACCGGTGGCAATGATTAGCCCACTGCATTCACACAGCAACAGACAAATACAAGTGTTCCTCTTTCGACAGCTGTAATTTGCCCAACTTGATTCAGTCCAATGAATATGTGCGTATCATATAATTCAAGTTGTGGACATTCAGTCACAGTCCGTCTGACGTCCCGTACACAATCAGACATCTCACAGACGGTTCATTTCAAGAACCACATGAAGCTGTAGTTCTCATCACAAGGTTCGTTGGTGAATCCATGTACGGTTGGAGCTTGAGACGAGATTCACAGATCTAGTCCTGGACACACCCAGTAATGGTCTGGACACAGAGTGACGGGCGGTCGGCGCTAAGTGGACCTCTGATGTATCTGACACAGTTGAACACAGACGTGGCGTTGACGGTTACTCGGGTGACAGGAGGTGACGAAAGGCAGCGACTGAGACTGAGTCATTCATCATCATAATGGCGGAGAGCCAGCGTGGACGACTTTGTGTTGAGACTTACCACTGGCAGACACGCTGTCCTGTTCAGGCTACAACATGTCACAATGAACCAGTCCATCTTGAGACTGTCTCCCAGACATTGCCATCGTCACTTGTCAATGTCTTGAGGGCGAGGATGTAAATAAAACATGGACGATCTGAGGCGGTGTAAATAAAATATTCACATATACAATAAATAAAAACAGTCGACATAGAAACTCACAACTTTCACCAATGCGACTCAAACAACACAACAGTTTTTAATCAATTAAACTTACTTGAATGTGTGAATTTTCAGTGAAATGTTGTTGTGTATGGCGTTTGTCAACTGACGTGTCCTGTCATCGTCAGACAGTAGGCCGGGGTTGTTCCTCAAGCTGTCTATGAAATATATCCCTGGATAAAAACACGAGAAACACAGACCTTGAAGGTGTGACTCTATTGTTGGTAACTTTGTCATTGTGCCGACGGCGACTGCCAACGTCCTCGCCTCGTTGTTGTCTGAGAACACTGTGCTCTCGTGCAACCTGTGGATGAGTTGTATTCTGGATGAAAACACTAGACCTTGACACTCGCTGTCAATTAAACTACATAAAACATACCTTCTAATCTTACCTGTCCAGTCCAGTGTAGCATGTGCTGGGAAGAGTTACACGGGTGTAAACTTACATGGATGTAAACTTAACACGTGTGTAAACTTACACAGATGTAAACTTACACAGATGTAAACTTACACATGTGTAAACTTACAAAGGTGACTTACACAGATCAAAGACTGACGTAAACAACGAGTTGGTTTATCTGACCATCAACACTCGTATATCACTCCACAAACTCACGTCTCAGCTCTGCCAGACAACTTGGGGACATCAACGAAACAACTGGTGACACATGTTGTAGTGACTAATTAAACTTACTTTAATGTGTCAAGTTTCAGTGTCGAGTTCTGCCTAAGAGCGACAGCCAACTGTCACACTGTGTCATCGTCAGACAGTAGGTCTACGTTATGGCTCAAGGTGTGGATGAAATATATTCCTTGATTAAAACACAACAAACACAAGACCTCGAAGGTGTGACACTATTGTTTGTAACTTTGTCATTGTGCCGACAGCGACTGCCAACGTCCTTGCCTCGTTGGTGTCTGAGAACACTGTGCTCTCGTCAACCTGTGGATGAGTTGTATTCTGGATGAAAACATATCAAACACACAATGTCGACACTCACTGTACGGGTGTAAACTTACATGGGTGTAAACTTATACATGTGTAAACTTAAAAAGGTGACTTCCACAGATGAAAGACTGACGTAAACAACGAGTGTGGGGTGAATAAGTAAATGTCTTCTTACCATAGTTTTCTCGTGTGTTCACTGATGACGTCAGCGACGATGACGAGACCGTTGTCTCTGCGTCCAGAGTAGTCCAGACTGTAACGTAAACAATAAGTTGATATATTTCACTGATAATGTCATTGTCTAGACTCTCGTGACTCAAAAATTAATGTCTCAACTCTCCCACGACGACATGTGGACATGAACCAAACAACAACTGTTGACACATGTTGTAGTAATTCATTACACTTTCTTTAATGTGTCAAGTGTCATTTTGCTGTCCCTAATAGCGTCTGCTAACTGTCGCGCAGTGCTGTCATCCTTCAGCAGGTCGTTGGGTAGCATGTGCTGGGAAGAATTACACGGGTGTAAACTTACACTGGCGTAAACTCATCGTAACAAACAAGAAGTGTATCGTCTCACCACGATTCCACTCATCGTAACAAACAAGAAATGTATTGTCTCACCACGATTCAACTCATCATAACACACAAGAAGTGTATCGTCTCACCACGATTCAACTCATCAAAACACACAAGACATGTATTGTCTCACTACGATTCAACTCATCAAAACACACAAGAAGTGTATCATCTCACCACGATTCAACTCATCGTAACACACAAGAAGTGTATCTTCTCGCCACGATTCAACTCATCATAACACAAGAAGTGTATCGTCTCGCCACGATTCAACTCATTGTAACACACAAGAAGTGTATCATCTCACCACGATTCAACTCATCGTAACACACAAGAAGTGTATCGCCTCACCACGATTCAACTCATCGTAACACACAAGAAGTGTATCGTCTCGCCACAATTCAACAACAGCAGAAGTCCAAGTGTGGCTTGTCAGCAAACATGTTTTTATTCCAACCAACGTACAGTACAGTCATCTTGCCACCTCTTTGTCGCCCTCTTCTCAGGGCTAGAAGCATTCACAAAGTGCTGCTACGAATTTTGACATAAATTGTGCACCTCGGTCAGAAAGGTGGAACTCCATAACGGGTAAAGATTTCACTGTACAGGACCCAAGCCTCTGTAGCGGCTGTCTGGTCCTTCAGGGCAAATGCCTCGCACCACCTAGAAAAACTGTCCATAACCAACAATATGTATTGCTGTCCGTCTTTTGCAGTTTTAGGTGGGCCCTGTGAGGAAGTCCATGTGCCACCGGTCAAACACCCCAGCTGTAGGCAGTGGGTGGAGGGTGCTGGGTGACTCACTGTCATAACGTCTTTTTGCATGTTGACATTTATTACAAGTCTTAACATGGTTGTTAACATCCGCATAGTGTTTCATTCTGATGGCATAGTACATCCTGTCAAACCCTTGGTGGCCTCCACCAGTTAATGAATCGTGATATTTAGATAATACTCCCGAAACATTTAGGCACTACAACCAGGCTAATGACCTTATCCATTTGAAGTGTGCCCTTTGTTCGAGGGGAAAATACATGGTACAAGACCAGTTCTGCCACGTGCCATACTGGTCAGCTTCTAGAATAACTTTCCGAGCCAGTTTGTCTTCATTAGGTAAGTCACCAGGGGCAATATAATTGTACATGGGGCCTACTTCTGGACATATCTGTTGAATCAATGATGTCAAGTTTCAGTGTCGAGTTCTGCCTGAGGGCGACAGCCAACTGTCACACTGCGTCGCCGTCCTTCAGCAGGTCGGAGTTGTGGCTCAAGTTGTGGATAAAATATATTCCTCGTTTAAAACACAACAAACACCAGACCTCCAAGGTGTGACTCAATTTATTTATCTTCGTCAATCTGGTGACGGCGACTGCCAACGTCCTTGCCTCGTTGTTGTCTGAGGACACTGGGCTCACGACAACCTGTGGTTGAGTTGTATTCTGGATGAAAGAAAACAGAAGACCTCAACACTCGCTGTCAATTAAACTACACAAAACATACCTCCTATTCTTACCTGTCCAGTCCACTGTAGCATATGCTGGGAAGACTTACACGTATGTAAACTTACACATGTGTAAACTTATAAAGGTAACTTCTTCCACAGGTCAAAGACTGAATAAACAAATGAGTGTGGGGTGAATAAGTAAATGTGTTCTTACCGGAGTAGTCTCATGTGTTCACTGATGACGTCAGCGACGATGACGAGACTGTTGAGACTTTAACATAAACAATAAGTTGCTATATTTCACTGATAATGTCATTGTCTAGACGCTCGTGACTCAAAAATTAACGTCTCTCAACTCTCCCACGACGACATGTGGACATGAACCAAACAACAACTGTTGACACATGTTGTAGTAATTAATTACACTTTCTTTAATGTGTCAAGTATCATTTTGCTGTCCCTAATAGCGTCTGCTAACTGTCGCACAGTGCTGTCATCCTTCAGCAGGTCGTGGTTGTGTAGCATGTGCTGGGAACAATTACGCGGGTGTAAATTTATACGGGTGTAAATTTACACTGGTGTAAACTTACACTGGCGTAAACTAAATCGTAACACACAAGAAGTGTATCGTCTCACCACGATTCCACTCATCGTAACACAAGAAGTGTATCGTCTCGCCACAATTCAACAACAGCAGAAGTCCAAGTGTGGCTTGTCAGCAAACATGTTTTTATTCCAACCAACGTACAGTACAGTCATCTTGCCACCTCTTTGTTGCCCTCTTCTCAGGGCTAGAAGCTTTCACAAAGTGCTGCTACAAATTTTGACATAAATTGTGCACCTCGGTCAGAAAGATGGAGCTCCATAACGGGTAAAGATTTCACTGTACATGACCCAAGCCTCTGTAGCGGCTGTCTGGTCCTTCAGGGCAAATGCCTCGCACCACCTAGAAAAACTGTCCCTAACCAACAATATGTATTGCTGTCCGTCTTTTGCAGTTTTAAGTGGGCCCTGTGAGGAAGTCCATGTGCCACCGGTCAAACACCCCAGCTGTAGGCAGTGGGTGGAGGGTGCTGGGTGACTCACTGTCATAACGTCTTTTTGCATGTTAACATTTATTACAAGTCTTAACATGGTTGTTAACATCCGCATAGTTTTTCATTCTGATGGCATAGTACATCCTGTCAAACCCTTGGTGGCCTCCACCAGTTAATGAATCGTGATATTTAGAGAATACTCCTGAAACATTACAACCAGGTTAATGACCTTATCCAATTGAAGGGTGCCCTTTGTTCGAGGGGAAAATGCATGGTACAAGACCAGTTCTGTCATGCCATACTGGTCAGCTTCTAGAATAACTTTCCGAGCCAGTTTGTCTTCATTAGGTAAGTCACCATGGGCAATATAATTGTACATGGGGCCTACTTCTTGACGATGATGTCAAGTTTCAGTGTCGAGTTCTGCCTGAGGGCGACAGCCAACTGTCACACTGCGTCGCCGTCCTTCAGCAGGTCGGAGTTGTGGCACAAGTTGTGGATAAAATAGATTCCTCGTTTAAAACACAACAAACACCAGACCTCCAAGGTGTGACTCTATTTATTTATCTTCGTCAATCTGGTGACGGCGACTGCCAACGTCCTTGCCTCGTTGTTGTCTGAGGACACTGGGCTCTCGTACAATCTGTGGATGAGTTATATTCTAGATGAAAGAAAACAGAAGACCTCGACACTCGCTGTCAATTAAACTACACAAAACATACCTCCTATTCTTACCTGTCCAGTCCACTATAGCATATGCTGGGAAGACTTACACGTATGTAAACTTACACATGTGTAAACTTATAAAGGTAACTTCTTCCACAGGTCAAAGACTGAATAAACAAATGAGTGTGGGGTGAATAAGTAAATGTGTTCTTACCGGAGTAGTCTCGTGTGTTCACTGATGACGTCAGCGACGATGACGAGACTGTTGAGACTTTAACATAAACAATAAGTTGCTATATTTCACTGATAATGTCATTGTCTAGACGCTCGTGACTCAAAAATTAACGTCTCAACTCTCCCACGACGACATGTGGACATGAACCAAACAACAACTGTTGACACATGTTGTAGTAATTAATTACACTTTCTTTAATGTGTCAAGTGTCATTTTGCTGTCCCTAATAGCGTCTGCTAACTGTCGCGCAGTGCTGTCATCCTTCAGTAGGTCACGGTTGTGTAGCATGTGCTGGGAAGAATTACGCGGGTGTAAATTTACACTGGTGTAAACTTACACTGGCGCAAACTCATCGTAACACACAAGAAGTGTATCGTCTCACCACGATTCAATTCATCGTAACACAAGAAGTGTATCGTCTCACCACGATTCAACTCATCAAAACACACAAGACATGTATTGTCTCACCACGATTCAACTCATCAAAACACACAAGAAGTGTATCATCTCACCACGATTCAACTCATCGTAACACACAAGACATGTATTGTCTCACCACGATTCAACTCATCAAAACACACAAGACATGTATTGTCTCACCACGATTCAACTCATCAAAACACACAAGAAGTGTATCGTCTCACCACGATTCAACTCATCGTAACACACAAGAAGTGTATCGTCTTGCCACAATTCAACAACAGCAGAAGTCCAAGTGTGGCTTGTCAGCAAACATGTTTTTATTCCAACCAACGTACAGTACAATCATCTTGCCACCTCTTTGTCGCCCTCTTCTCGGGGCTAGAAGCATTCACAAAGTGCTGCTACAAATTTTGACATAAATTGTGCACCTCGGTAAGAAAGGTGGAACTCTATAACGGGTAAAGATTTCACTGTACATGACCCAAGCCTCTGTAGCGGCTGTCTGGTCCTTCAGGGCAAATGCCTCACACCACTTAGAAAAACTGTCCCTAACCAACAATATGTATTGCTGTCCGTCTTTTGCAGTTTTAAGTGGGCCCAGGAAGTCCATGTGCCACCGGTCAAACACCCCAGCTGTAGGCAGAGGGTGCAGGGTGCTGGGTGACTCACTGTCATAACGTCTTTTTGCATGTTGACATTTATTACAAGTCTTAACATGGTTGTTAACATCTGCATAGTGTTTCATTCTGATGGCATAGTACATCCTGTCAAACCCTTGGCGGCCTCTACCAGATAATGAATCGTGATATTTAGATTATACTCCCGAAACATTTTGGCACTACAACCAGGTTAATGACCTTATCCAATTGAAGGGTGCCCTTTGTTCGAGGGGAAAATACATGGTACAAGACCAGTTCTGCCACGTGCCATACTGGTCAGCTTCTAGAATAACTTTCTGAGCCAGTTTGTCTTCATTAGGTAAGTCACCATGGGCAATATAATTGTACATGGGGCCTATGCCTGGACATGTCTGTTGTATCTCTGCAGTCGAGGAATCAATCAAGCTAGCTATTGCAGAGATGACAACCTGGGACAACTCATGTCTCTAAGATCATGACAAATAATCCTTACAATCTGCAAACAAAATCCTTATACATTGTCAGAACCATTACAAAGCACATTGTTGGCATAGGATCCCACTGTAACACCCATATACAACCATATTATGCAATAACAAACAAAACACAACTTGTTTTGACACAGATCATTTATTTTCATGCTCTCTGTTGTAAGCGGTGGTGGCATGTTTCGCCTCACGAAGCTGGTGTCACTGCAAAATCACAACAGTTCGTGTCAAAGTTGATCTGGCATTGCAAGAACTCGGTGATGAACAAAAACTGCCACAACGAAAACATGTGGGCGATAATGTGGGTTTGTTTACATAACTCAAAGACACATAAACCAAGAAATATCTACACAAACTAACAATATCGTTTACAATTAGAACACGCTCTATACACTATCTAACTATAGAAACTACTGCACTAAATATTAAATACATACATCGCGAGAATGAAATAAAATAATTGATATATTATACATAGGCATTGTCATAGCAATGTGTGAATCTTGGGTCTTCAGAGTCAGACTCCACAAACTCATTCTTCAGGGCCTCCTCAGACCCCTCAGAGTCAGACTCCACAAACTCATTCTTCAGGGCCTCCTCAGGCCCCTCAGAGTCAGGCTCCACAAACTCATTCTTCAGGGCCTCCTCAGGCCCCTCAGAGTCAGGCTCCACAAACTCATTCTTCAGGGCCTCCTCAGGCCCCTCAGAGTCAGGCTCCACAAACTCATTCTTCAGGGCCTCCTCAGGCCCCTCAGAGTCAGGCTCCACAAACTCATTCTTCAGGGCCTCCTCAGGCCCCTCAGAGTCAGACTCCACAAACTCATTCTTCAGGGCCTCCTCAGCGACGTCTGAGACACACTGTGCAGCCGGACGAAGAACTGAAACACACAAGCTGAGTTTAGGCAATTGTAATAGATAGCCTGGACTTTCTTGCTGGGGAGCATCGAATGTAGACCTGAGCTGGCTTTCCTGAAATGATGATAAACTCAGTCTTATTTGCATTTATTGGCAAAACCACATTAAGTACAAGACTGTTACACCACACGAAGACTTGCGTGGTGCGTGTGTGATGTCTGCTTGTTTTGCGAGATCCATCACAGCCAGGTCCTTGAGAACTTCCCAGTCGAAGGGGAACTTTGCCAGCGTGAATAGCTGGAGCGACTTGTTGAAGTCCCTGAGGAGTGGCAGGGTGAAGCCCAGGAAGAGGAGGGTGAACTTGGTTGTTGGGGCGACCAGGCGATCCACCACCCTCTTGACACGGCCAGGCTTCTCGCCGTCTCCGTGGCTGGCGAAGTACGCTGCCAGAGCTGGACACTGGCCAAGCACGCTCTCTATCACGCAAACAGGGACAGCCAGCGGGGACAGCCAGCAGGGACAGCCACCAGGGACAGCCACCAGGGACAGCCAGCAGGGACAGCCAGCGGGGACAGCCACCGGGGACAGCCACCAGGGACAGCCACCAGGGACAGCCAGCAGGGACAGCCACCAGGGACAGCCAGCGGGGACAGCCAGCGGGGACAGCCACCAGGGACAGCCACCAGGGACAGCCACCAGGGACAGCCACCGGGGACAGCCAGCGGGGACAGCCAGCGGGGACAGCCACCAGGGACAGCCACCAGGGACAGCCACCAGGGACAGCCACCAGGGACAGCCAGCGGGGACAGCCACCAGGGACAGCCACCAGGGACAGCCACCAGGGACAGCCACCGGGGACAGCCAGCGGGGACAGCCAGCGGGGACAGCCACCAGGGACAGCCACCAGGGACAGCCAGCGGGGACAGCCAGCGGGGACAGCCACCAGGGACAGCCACCAGGGACAGCCACCAGGGACAGCCAGTGGGTCTGGCAGTGCTTCAGGATCTCCAGCTCTTCCACGTTGGTGAATTCCTGGAACTCTTGGAACAGCTTCCGTCTCTTGGCCATGAAAACAGACATTCCACACATACATGAGTAAATCATTTCATGCAGCAATCTGGCTGCATATTATCTTGACCTTGTTGCCAGTCCAACAGTTATTAATGGTTTGATTTTAAGACATTTGAACTCTTGGAACTCCTTAAATAATGTTCGTCTCTTGGCCATGAAAATAGACATTTCATACATATTATGGAACATCCAAATTCAAACAGGTTTGATTTTTACAGACATTTAAACCAGTATCAGTGAGACTACCATTACTGTAGACGATATGGCAAACCTTCAGTCAAAGTGAAACCAGAAGTCGATGATAGGTCGTTGACAGGCAGAGACCACTGTTTCATGCCTGCCTTGACGCACAAGTCTGCCAAATGACAGGTACAGCCCAGGCTGTACACACGGGGCTGCCGTTTGCATACTCACGACAACACCAAATTTCTTGCGCCAATCGTCGTGTTGCAATTATCGCTTGCAAACCACGCGCAGTTGCCCCAGTCAATCTGAAGTTTCCTATGGAGAACAGATCAAATATAATTTATGTACCTGACTGCTAAGAAATAATCTCTAATCTACAACTGTATTTAAAAATTAAATGTTACATATTATAATGTTTTATTTATAAATATGTTCAACATTTACCACCCAATAAATTTCATAATTAATATTATTTAGACCTATGCAATGCTATAATCATTAATTATAAAATAATCTAAATAAACTTGAAAGAAGTAATAATTCTGATGTTTTAGCTTAAATATTGGGATTAATTACCTTAGAACGCCGTCCAGTGAGTCGTCGACCTCCTGGGCAGTACCCCCATTGCAGACGTGCATGTCCAACAGACGCGTATGTGCCGTCGTCAAACCTTGGTCGTAGTACTGCACAAGAATGGCAGGGCGCTTATCGGTGTTGCGGTCGGTGCTCTCGTCAATCATCACGGAGAACGGACCACTCTTGCATTGGGCGACAACAGGGCGGGGCGCCTCTGTGGCCAAACATCGCTTCACGATCATCGTTGTCTTCGTTCGTTTACACTTAAACGATTTCGCGATGGCGCTGTCCGTAAACATCCGTGGGGCCAGGATGGAGAAATGATCAGCGACGGCCGACGGCAAGTTATGTTCGGCAACAAAATATGCAAACATTACCTCGGCGGATGTCCTCGAATCCGGCATCTGGATCTTGGGCATGAAGAAGGCGGTCAACGGCGCGTGCTGGAGAGCCGACTTCGCGTTCTTCTCGTGGATTTTCGACTTCAGGTGCATACGAATGTCACATACACCTGAAGCGGAGACGTTCACATCGCGTGAACACACAATGCACAAACATGGTGGTCGACCAACTTCGACGGTGCGATGACTCCACTGAACACTCGTTTGCAGTCGTCTTGGTAACTGCCCGCATACTGTTTACGCTTCTTTGCAGGGGGCTCAACAATCTCTCTATCCATCTCTCTAGCATATATATATCTCAAGCATCTATCTCTATCGAACAAAAAGCGGGTAATGATTCCAAGTTTGAATCCAACTGCCGATGATGTGTTCTGCGCATGCTCAGAATGGCCGGCGGGGATAATCACATGAGTCACACGTGACCAGGAAAGCGGTTTCTGTACGCGCAGAGCGTACTGGGTAAATCTTGTGGCAACGAAGCGCGGTAAAATTCAGCGCCATTTTGAAATATTTCATGGAGATCGCAAAAATATTTGTTTCAGCAAAATCATAAATATCCGTAAGGATTGTATCATATGCCCGTAAGCCCTTGCAGATCGCAAAAATCCATAAGACTTACGGGAAAACCGTACAAGTTGACACCTCTGCATATTATAATGGTTTATTTATAAATATTTCAAACCCATAGAATCACTGAGGTTTCTTCGATTTCCCAATCACCGACGGCCTCAGTCTCTCACCGGTGGCACTCGCTGCCAGTGGCACTCGCTGCCAGTGGCACTCGCTGCCAGTGGCACTCGCTGCCAGTGGCACGGTGATCCTGTCTTTGGAATTCTTCCCTCCGTTACAGGAATCTCCTTTCGTGACCATCGACTTTGTCGGCAGCGCTCTGAAAAACAGCCCAGTGTCGTCGGCGTTTAAAATGTTCCTTGCCTCGTAACCGTCGCAGAGAACGTGCAGATGTTTCCCCCAATCTCTCACGGCGTCCAAGGGGACATTGGCACTCTCGCCATTCAGGACTGAACACCGGATGTTGTGGGGAGCTTTCCACCAGTCCAGCCATCCATTCGACCAGGTGAAGTCATCATAGGCGAAACTCATCGCAAGCAAGACGGCTTTCTCTTGGATCATCACACCTGATATGGGAATATTGCGCGGATGGGTGTCACAAAACCAGTCCTATACTGCCGCATTCATGTCCTTGTACACGCACTTTCATTTCTTGGCGTACTTCCCATCGCCATTTTCACCGTCTCGCCAACGTCGCAAAAGGTTGTCCTCTTTAGTGATAGTCTGTACTCTGTACAGCCTCTGGGTGACTGACCTGGCTGATTCCCTCCAATAAGCATTCTACAACTTCAATTCTATCCTCTAATGACAAAATGTTTCGCTTTCGACTCGACATCTTCGCTGCTCTCTCAAATGTAACGGTCGTTACCGCACACATTTCATTGTTTATATGCGCATCTGTGCATCCGGGACACTGTCCAGCTTGTGTCATACATCTATCTTTATCAATATGGTTTCCTTCATCTGATTGTCATAATACTAAAATGTTGTCTTCAGGGCTCATTATAATTTATTAAGATAGGAATTAATTATAATGAGCCCCACCATACAATGACAAGAATGTCTGATAAATTCATGAACGTTGACAATTTCCCAAGGAAAACTAACATCTGTTCTCTTTGACCATATTAATTGTGCTACAAACCTGGAATTGAGTAGTTATAATTGTGATACCTTCAACCATGTGTAAGTGAGTATGATTGGTTTACGTTTCTGAACCCTGTAGTTAACAAGATTATAAAAAACTGTTCTTGATCATATGTTATAACTGCGAACAATTCATACAAACCATGTGTCACAGGTCTGCTGAGTGCATGTGTGCATGTGGTACAGACCCAGTGAGTGTTGTGTTTGTATGTATGTGTGTGTGTGTGTGTGTGCCTGCGTGCGTGTGTGCATGTGTGTGCATGTGCATGCATGTACGTGTGTGTGCATGTGTGCACATATGCGTGTGCGTGCGTGCGTGCATGTGTCACAAACCCAGTGAGTATGTGTGCATGTGCGTGTGTATGACCCATGAGCCCAGTGTGACAGTTGTTGGTGTTTCAGGTGATCTTGAAGCTGGAGGAATCTCAACTTCCTGAGGCAGGTCAACTCACACAGTACCACATCAAGTGAGTCACACTGGACAGCTAGGGGTAGGTGGGAGACATATGGACAGCTAGGCGTAGGTGGGAGACATATGGACAGCTAGGCGTAGGTGGGAGACATATGGACAGCTAGGCGTAGGTGGGAGACATATGGACAGCTAGGCGTAGGTGGGAGACATATGGACAGCTAGGCGTAGGTGGGAGACATATGGACAGCTAGGCGTAGGTGGGAGACATATGGACAGCTAGGCGTAGGTGGGAGACATATGGACAGCTAGGCGTAGGTGGGAGACATATGGACAGCTAGGGGTAGGTGGGAGACATATGGATAGCTAGGGGTAGGTGGGAGACATATGGACAGCTAATTGGCAGAGCTGGGAGACATGGAGACTGTTTGTGGGTGGATTTGGGAGACATAGGGACAGTTATGGGTTAGAGGGAAGACCGAGTCAGTTTGTATCATTTGAGCTGTACTCTCACTAAATGTGCCTCAGGTTCTATGTGCTGTGTTTAGGTGTGAGGAGGAGGACAAGTTTGTCCTCATCTACGCCCTCATCAAGCTGCGCCTCATCCGAGGCAAGAGTATTGTGTTTGTCAACACGATAGAGCGGTGTTACAAGTACGTCACGTTACAGTCGTTACAGTAGACACTCTTGTGAGCAAGCTGTGTCGTTACAGTAGAGACTTTGTAGAGACAGTGTCATAACAAACTGAATAAGTCTGTAGAGACAGTGTCATATAAACTGAATGAGTCAGTAGAGACAGTGTCATATAAACTGAATGAGTCAGTAGAGACAGTGTCATAACAAACTGAATAAGTCGGTAGAGACAGTGTCATATAAACTGAATGAGTCAGTAGAGACAGTGTCATAACAAACTGAATAAGTCAGTAGAGACAGTGTCATAACAAACTGAATGAGTCAGTAGAGACAGTGTCATAACAAACTGAATGAGTCAGTAGAGACAGTGTCATAACAAACTGAATAAGTCGGTAGAGACAGTATCATAACAAACTGAATGAGTCAGTAGAGACAGTGTCATAACAAACTGAATAAGTCAGTAGAGACAGTGTCATAACAAACTGAATGAGTCAGTAGAGACAGTGTCATAACAAACTGAATGAGTCAGTAGAGACAGTGTCATAACAAACTGAATGAGTCAGTAGAGACAGTGTCATAACAAACTGAATGAGTCAGTAGAGACAGTGTCATAACAAACAGAATGAGTCAGTAGAGACAGTGTCATATAAACTGAATGAGTCAGTAGAGACAGTGTCATAACAAACTGAATGAGTCAGTAGAGACAGTGTCATAACAAACTGAATAAGTCGGTAGAGACAGTGTCATATAAACTGAATGAGTCAGTAGAGACAGTGTCATAACAAACTGAATAAGTCAGTAGAGACAGTGTCATAACAAACTGAATGAGTCAGTAGAGACAGTGTCATAACAAACTGAATGAGTCAGTAGAGACAGTGTCATAACAAACTGAATAAGTCGGTAGAGACAGTATCATAACAAACTGAATGAGTCAGTAGAGACAGTGTCATAACAAACTGAATAAGTCAGTAGAGACAGTGTCATAACAAACTGAATGAGTCAGTAGAGACAGTGTCATAACAAACTGAATGAGTCAGTAGAGACAGTGTCATAACAAACTGAATGAGTCAGTAGAGACAGTGTCATAACAAACTGAATGAGTCAGTAGAGACAGTGTCATAACAAACAGAATGAGTCAGTAGAGACAGTGTCATATAAACTGAATGAGTCAGTAGAGACAGTGTCATAACAAACTGAATGAGTCAGTAGAGACAGTGTCATATAAACTGAATGAGTCAGTAGAGACAGTGTCATAACAAACAGAATGAGTCAGTAGAGACAGTGTCATATAAACTGAATGAGTCAGTAGAGACAGTGTCATAACAAACTGAATGAGTCAGTAGAGACAGTGTCATATAAACTGAATGAGTCAGTAGAGACAGTGTCATAACAAACTGAATGAGTCAGTAGAGACAGTGTCATATAAACTGAATGAGTCAGTAGAGACAGCGTCATAACAAACTGAATGAGTCAGTAGAGACAGTGTCATAACAAACTGAATGAGTCGGTAGAGACAGTGTCATAACAAACTGAATAAGTCAGTAGAGACAGTGTCATAACAAACTGAATGAGTCAGTAGAGACAGTGTCATAACAAACTGAATGAGTCAGTAGAGACAGTGTCATAACAAACTGAATAAGTCAGTAGAGACAGTGTCATAACAAACAGAATGAGTCAGTAGAGACAGTGTCATATAAACTGAATGAGTCAGTAGAGACAGTGTCATAACAAACTGAATGAGTCAGTAGAGACAGTGTCATAACAAACAGAATGAGTCAGTAGAGACAGTGTCATATAAACTGAATAAGTCAGTAGAGACAGCGTCATAACAAACTGAATGAGTCAGTAGAGACAGTGTCATAACAAACTGAATGAGTCGGTAGAGACAGTGTCATAACAAACTGAATGAGTCAGTAGAGACAGTGTCATAAAAAACTGAATAAGTCAGTAGAGACAGTGTCATAACAAACTGAATGAGTCAGTAGAGACAGTGTCATTACAAACTGAATGAGTCAGTAGAGACAGTGTCATGACAAACTGAATGAGTCGGTAGAGACAGTGTCATATAAACTGAATGAGTCAGTAGAGACAGTGTCATAACAAACTGAATGAGTCGGTAGAGACAGTGTCATATAAACAGAATGAGTCAGTAGAGACAGTGTCATGACAAACAGAATGAGTCAGTAGAGACAGTGTCATAACAAACTGAATGAGTCGGTAGAGACAGTGTCATATAAACTGAATGAGTCAGTAGAGACAGTGTCATATAAACTGAATGAGTCAGTAGAGACAGTGTCATAACAAACAGAATGAGTCAGTAGAGACAGTGTCATATAAACTGAATGAGTCAGTAGAGACAGTGTCATATAAACTGAATGAGTCAGTAGAGACAGTGTCATAACAAACTGAATGAGTCAGTAGAGACAGTGTCATATAAACAGAATGAGTCGGTAGAGACAGTGTCATATAAACTGCCCTGGTGACGTGTCTTGTTGCAGACTCAAGTTGTACTTTGAGCAGTTTGCCATCCCATCATGTGTCCTCAACTCGGAGCTTCCCGTCAACTCCAGGTGAGACTCTCACGGCTCCACTCAGTCTCACGTCTCAGGGGTCAACACTGTGTCCATTTAGCAGTTCTAAGTCTTCTCACACAACTGTTATGACGCGTGTGTCCAGTCCAGTGACACTGGCAGTGGTGGAGCTGTCACGTATACAGTCAGTTAGCACTATTGTTGTTATGGAATTTGCATGGTATTTTTGGACTAATGGGTAATTTTAGTTAATTATATAGACACACATATTTTCATTATTTATTTGTGATTTTGCTAGATTTGTCCACTTTAAGACTACTTTCTCAGTAAACCTTGTTCATGGGCCTGGCTGTGGCAGGTAGAATGTGTTGATATAAAGAATGGTTTTGATGAAGTTAAAACTGTGTTATTCCTAATAGACAGCTTCGCCCCCTAGGTGTCACATTGTGAACCAGTTCAACGAGGGTCTCTATGACCTGATCATTGCCGCGGACGAGGTCGCCGTTGACGACGCAGGTCACAGGAAGGACGAGGGCAGGAAACAGAAGAGGTCAGTTTGACAGGGGCGTCCTCGGGACAAGGTTTAGGGTTTCAGGGGGGCTAATAGGGAGCAGCTACAGGGAACAGGGACACTACCAGGACACAGGGGGACTCTACCGGGACACAGGGGGACTCTACCGGGACATGGGGACTCTACTGGGACACAGGGGGCTCTACTGGGACCCGGGGACTCTACTGGGTCACGGGGACTCTACTGGGACACAGGGACTCTACTGGGACAAGGGGACTCTACTGGGACAAGGGGACTCTACCGGGACATGGGGGGCTCTCCCGGGACACAGGGGACTCTACCCGGACACGGGGACTCTACCCGGACACGGGGATTCTACCGGGACACGGGGATTCTACCGGGACACGGGGACTCTACCGGGACACGGGGGCTCTACCGGGACACGGGGACTCTACCGGGACACGGGGACTCTACCGGGACACGGGGACTCTACCGGGACACGGGGACTCTACCGGGACACAGGGGGGCTCTACCGGGACACGGGGACTCTACCAGGACACGGGGACTCTACCAGGACACGGGGACTCTACCGGGAGAGTGGGATAGTGGTCAGTGTGAGACTGGTATGTGCATGAAAGACACTGCCCAGTGGTCAGTGTTTGACAGACTCTGTCCAGTGGTCAGTGTTTGACAGACACTGCCCAGTGGTCAGTGTTTGACAGACACTGCCCTGTGGTCAGTGTTGGACAGACACTGCCCAGTGTTCAGTGTTTGACAGACACTGCCCAGTGGTCAGTGTTGGACAGACACTGCCCAGTGGTCAGTGTTGGACAGACACTGCCCAGTGGTCATTGTTTGACAGACACTGCCCAGTGGTCAGTGTCTGACAGACACTGCCCAGTGGTCAATGTTTGACAGACACTGCCCAGTGGTCAGTGTTTGACAGACAGTGCCCAGTGGTCAGTGTGAGACACTGGTCAGTGTGAGACACACCACCTAATGGTCAGCGTGAGACTGGTGTGTGTTGACCGTGGTCAGTGTTGTAGGTGGAAGAAGGACAAGGAGTCGGGGGTTGCGAGGGGAATCGACTTCCACAACATCGCCAACGTCATCAACTTTGACTTCCCCCTCAACCCAGACGCCTACGTCCATCGTGTCGGCCGGTAGGTGGCACCACATGTCCAACACTTTCTACAATACACTGAGGTCTGTACGTATGGTCACTGCTCAATACAGAGTGGTCACTGGTCAATACAGAGTGGTCACTGTGGTCTGTACATATGGTCGCTGGTCAACATAGAGTGATAGTTAAGTCAGTAAGATAATGTAGATCTTGTGCAAGGTGTGTCACTAGTTACATCACTCATGTGTCTGTGTGTGACACGTCTAATTGTGTGTGTTTGTGTGTGTGTGTATATTTTGTATATCAATGGTGACATGTGTTGTGTGACACTGGTGACATGTGTTGCAGGACGGCGCGTGGTGACAGACACGGTACAGCGCTGTCATTTGTGTCGGTCAAGGAGATGGCTCTACTGGCCCAGGTGGAGTCAGCACTGAGTGACACTTACGGTCAGTCACATCTCTACCCCACATCACATCACCTCACCTCACCTCACCTCACCTCACCTCACCTCACCTCACCTCACCTCACCTCACCTCACCCCACCCCACCCCACCCCACCCCACATCACATCACCCCACATCACACCACACCACATCACATCACACCACATAATTCACCAACTCCTGGTGTTTTTTTAAAGTGTGTGTGTGTGCGCACGCACGCACGCGCACATTTAGACACTATTTTTAAAACAAAACTACTTTCATACTCTATAAAAATAGTACTTATAATATAAATAATGTTTTCATTACTTTTTATACTGCTTTTGTTTGTGTTACTGACTTCTGTCACACTGACTTCTGTCACACCGACTTCTGTCACGCCGACTTCTGTCACGCCGACCTCTGTCACGTCGACCTCTGTCACGCCGACTTCTGTCACACCGACCTCTGTCACGCCGACCTCTGTCACGCCGACTTCTGTCACGCCGACCTCTGTCACACCGACCTCTGTCACACCGACCTCTGTCACGCCGACCTATGTCACGCCGACCTCTGTCACGCCGACCTCTGTCACGCCGACCTCTGTCACACCGACTTCTGTCACGCCGACTTCTGTCACGCCGACTTCGGTCACGCCGACTTCTGTCACACCGACTTCTGTCACGCCGACCTCTGTCACGCCGACCTCTGTCACGCCGACTTCTGTCACACTGACCTCTGTCACGCTGACCTCTGTCACGCTGACTTCTGTCACGCTGACTTCTGTCACGCTGACTTCTGTCACGCTGACCTCTGTCACGCTGACTTCTGTCACGCTGACTTCTGTCACACTGACTTCTGTCACGCTGACCTCTGTCACGCTGACTTCTGTCACACTGACTTCTGTCACATTGCCTGCAGCTGACGGTGAGACCACATTCAAGCCGTACCAGTTCAAGATGGAAGAACTGGATGGATTCAGGAACCGTGCCGAGGTACAACAAAGTCACTGCTGGTCCAGGTCAAAGTCCTGCCTAGTCCACTTGTAAAGTCTGCATTGGCTTTCCATGCGATATCAAATCTTTAAGATATCTCATCTATAATATCACGTACCAGGCACAGTCGTGTAAGCAACAAACATATTTACATTCATTGCTTACTCTTGTACTAAAAACATATCATGTCATCTGGTTCTGATTTACTTTTTTGTACCTAGAATAATTACAAATATTGGGACCAGGGATTGTTCTGTAGCTGCATCTACTCGTTGGAATATGCTTTGTTCTAGTGTTGGATCAGTTGAAAACATTGCTCAGTTCCACCTCTAAGCACCCTGTCCAGCACAGCTGCCTGCATCCTTGGTCCTGATGCCCCTCTCAGCTTTGTCTCCAGGGCTATGTTTTCTTCTTCTTATTGTTATTATAATCGCTGCTTAAGATTGTTGTCTATGCACAGTAAACCCCACACATAAGGGCTAAGTAAAGGTGTGTATCAGCATTGCATGCTGGGTAGTGGTCCATGCAAGTGTTGCATGCTGGGTACTGATGGTTGCAGGACGCGAGGCGAGCTGTGACGAAGGTGGCCGTGCGAGAGGCGAGACTCAAAGAGATCAAGATCGAGTTACTCAACTCTCACAGACTCAAGGTGAGTCTCTGACAGAGTTACTCAACTCTCACAGACTCATGGTGAGTCTCTGACAGAGTTACTCAACTCTCACAGACTCAAGGTGAGTCTCTGACAGAGTTACTCAACTCTCACAGACTCATGGTGAGTCTCTGACAGAGTTACTCAACTCTCACAGACTCAAGGTGAGTCTCTGACAGAGTTACTCAACTCTCACAGACTCAAGGTGAGTCTCTGACAGAGTTACTCAACTCTCACAGACTCAAGGTGAGTCTCTGACAGAGTTACTCAACTCTCACAACAGACTCATGGTGAGTCTCTGACAGAGTTACTCAACTCTCACAGACTCAAGGTGAGTCTCTGACAGAGTTACTCAACTCTCACAGACTCATGGTGAGTCTCTGACAGAGTTACTCAACTCTCACAGACTCAAGGTGAGTCTCTGACAGAGTTACTCAACTCTCACAGACTCAAGGTGAGTCTCTGACAGAGTTACTCAACTCTCACAGACTCAAGGTGAGTCTCTGACAGAGTTACTCAACTCTCACAGACTCAAGGTGAGTCTCTGACAGAGTTACTCAACTCTCACAGACTCATGGTGAGTCTCTGACAGAGTTACTCAACTCTCACAGACTCAAGGTGAGTCTCTGACAGAGTTACTCAACTCTCACAGACTCATGGTGAGTCTCTGACAGAGTTACTCAACTCTCACAGACTCAAGGTGAGTCTCTGACAGAGTTACTCAACTCTCACAGACTCAAGGTGAGTCTCTGACAGAGTTACTCAACTCTCACAGACTCAAGGTGAGTCTCTGACAGAGTTACTCAACTCTCACAGACTCAAGGTGAGTCTCTGACAGAGTTACTCAACTCTCACAGACTCAAGGTGAGTCTGACATAGTTACTCAACTCTCACAGACTCAGAGTTACTCAACTATCACTGAGTTGAGTCTCCTTGACTTAGTTACTCAACTCTCACACACTTGTTGTGTACAAGACTCTCATTGGCCTAACAAGACTTTGAGGACCACACCCGAGACCTTTGATAATTTATAACCAATCTCTGTGTGTTGTTCCATTTGCTGCAGTCCTACTTTGAGGACCACCCGAGACCTTTGATAATTTATAACCAATCTCTGTGTGTTGTTCCATTTGCTGCAGTCCTACTTTGAGGACCACCCGAGACCTTTGATAATTTATAACCAATCTCTGTGTGTTGTTCCATTTGCTGCAGTCCTACTTTGAGGACCACCCGAGACCTTTGATAATTTATAACCAATCTCTGTGTGTTGTTCCATTTGCTGCAGTCCTACTTTGAGGACCACCCGAGACCTTTGATAATTTATAACCAATCTCTGTGTGTTGTTCCATTTGCTGCAGTCCTACTTTGAGGACCACCCGAGACCTTTGATAATTTATAACCAATCTCTGTGTGTTGTTCCATTTGCTGCAGTCCTACTTTGAGGACCACCCGAGACCTTTGATAATTTATAACCAATCTCTGTGTGTTGTTCCATTTGCTGCAGTCCTACTTTGAGGACCACACCCGAGACCTCCAGTTGCTGCGCCATGACAAGTGTCTACACACGGCCCGCATCCAGACACACCTGAAGCACGTGCCTGACTACCTGGGTAGGTGGACCACACACCTTTCTGGGGGGGGGGGGTAACAAAGTAAGACACAATACCTAGGTAGTTGTTTTATGTAATCACCATGTAATGGAGTATCATTTTAATAAAGTACTTTTACTTGTAATGAAGTAGTTTTTTATCAAAGGTAACAATATTTACTTTGTTACTTTTGTGTATATCATAACATGTTTACGTTATAATATCTGTTGTCAGGAACCCATCACCATGATAAAATCTATTTATAGTACGTAGTCACGGTGATCTGATTCCCTGGTCACGTCACAGTCATATCTGCATACAAAACAGTTATTTTAATTTAGCAAGTTATCACCTTGCCGCTTAAGGGTCTTGGGTAAAGTAATGTAGCTATTTCAGTTCCAGCCGTAATGTTGAAATTTCAATCTTATTTCAAGTACTTTTTAATTTATTTTTACTTTAATTTTAATAATTATTTTCAGTGTACTTTAACTTAAGTAATTCTTATGGTGGGTTACTTGTAGTTTTACTAAGTACAAACATGGTCAGTCAACACTGCATGTTTCTGTGGTTGTGACACAAACATGCAATAGCATTTCTCAACTAAAACAGATGTGTGGCTCTGTGTCCTGTCACTCTGTGTCCTGTCACTCTGTGTCCTGTCACTCTGTGTCCTGTCACTCTGTGTCCTGTCACTTTCTGTGTCCAGTCACTCTGTGTCCTGTCACTCTCTGTGTCCAGTCACTCTGTGTCCTGTCACTCTGTGTCCTGTCACTCTGTGTCCAGTCACTCTATGTCCAGTCACATTCTGTGTCCAGTTTAGTGTTATCCTGATAAGTTAATGTTGCTGTCGTCACTCGCAGTGCCTCAGACCCTCAGACACGTGTCATCACAATCAGGACGTCCCACGGCGTCACGGAGCCGAGGACGAGGACAGTCGAAGGGCCAGAGACAGTACAAGGTAAGTGACAGTGACAGTGACCCACTCACTAGCCCCAAGGGCTGTGTAGCAACAGCCGCCCTAACTACAACCTTCTAAACACCAGCTTTACTATGCTCTGGGAACATTTAAAAAATGTATCCTTATTTAATTTGTACGCTATCCGTGTGGGGCTAGACAATGCTGCCACGTCACGGATACTGGTTAATTCTACCGTAATTCTTATTTTATAAACAACTGTAAATTTGAATTTTTACTTATTTTTAATGTTCAATGTTGAATACTTTCCATAGGATAACGTTATCTTGTAAAAGTATATCGTTATTTGAATTTTTATTTCATAGTTGGCCTGAGAGCCAATCAGCGTCTCTACCCTAATCTGGTGTAAGGCCGCCCTGGCGGGTAACAAATGCAGAGCATTAGTTTCCCCTGGCAGAGTTGAGGGGCTTAAAAAGTGCTGCCACCTCACGGAGCCTGGGTAACCGAGGCTACAAAAGCCTTTGATATTTTACAAAGGACATTATTTCTGTGACACACCGGTGAGTGTCCCAGTGGCGCACTCTGGTGGCAACCTGTGAAATCGGAGGACGTCAAAGGTTGTGTGAAGTCAGTCAGTCTCAGCAGTGTAGCCAAAGAACCTGGCTTTGACACAGGATGTTTTGGTCACCAGTTGAACATGTGGCCATGCTAGCATGAATACACAAAATACTTTAGCTGCTCGAGCAATTGCAGGAGGGGCAAAGAAATGTTTTTCTAGAAATTGTTTACATGTCTTCAAAGTGGGGTGGGTATCAGTGCAGTTCTCTGGGTGAAGCTTCATGATTGGCAGCGCCAATACACTGGTTCAACTCAACTAAATCACGCACTTCTCACAGGGGTTTGCCAGGGGTAGAAGGCAGGACAGAAGCCAAGGCTTGTGAGAATGGTTATGGCCAGACATTTTCAAGCAGTCAAACGTTGCCAGGGTCATAATAAACACAACCTGCAAGCAGTAGAACTTCAGCATAACATACCTGTTAGTCTTGAGAACAATGCATTAATAAATAAATAAATGTTTGACCAGACACACCTTTTAAACCACAGCGGCCCTTCAGACAGCTTTGTTGACCTGTTTGTTTGGCCTTCAGACAGCCGTGTTGACATTGTTGACCTGTTTGTTTGGCCTTCAGACAGCCGTGTTGACATTGTTGACCTGTTTGTTTGGCCTTCAGACAGCCGTGTTGACATTGTTGACCTGTTTGTTTGGCCTTCAGACAGCCGTGTTGACATTGTTGACCTGTTTGTTTGGCCTTCAGACAGCCGTGTTGACATTGTTGACCTGTTTGTTTGGCCTTCAGACAGCCGTGTTGACATTGTTGACCTGTTTGTTTGGTCTTCAGACAGCCGTGTTGACATTGTTGACCTGTTTGTTTGGCCTTCAGACAGCCGTGTTGACATTGTTGACCTGTTTGTTTGGCCTTCAGACAGCCGTGTTGACATTGTTGACCTGTTTGTTTGGCCTTCAGACAGCCGTGTTGACATTGTTGACCTGTTTGTTTGGTCTTCAGACAGCCGTGTTGACATTGTTGACCTGTTTGTTTGGCCTTCAGACAGCCGTGTTGACATTGTTGACCTGTTTGTTTGGCCTTCAGACAGCCGTGTTGACATTGTTGACCTGTTTGTTTGGCCTTCAGACAGCCGTGTTGACATTGTTGACCTGTTTGTTTGGCCTTCAGACAGCCGTGTTGACATTGTTGACCTGTTTGTTTGGTCTTCAGACAGCCGTGTTGACATTGTTGACCTGTTTGTTTGGCCTTCAGACAGCCGTGTTGACATTGTTGACCTGTTTGTTTGGCCTTCAGACAGCCGTGTTGACATTGTTGACCTGTTTGTTTGGCCTTCAGACAGCCGTGTTGACATTGTTGACCTGTTTGTTTGGTGTTACAGAAAAAGAAGGCTGACCCTTTGAGAAGTTTCCAGTTCAGTGGACTGAAAAAGAGACGGAAAAAGCCGTGACCGCCACCACGGAGGAACCACAAGTGTCAAGTGTCAACGTGTCTCACTGGAGACTTCTGCTATAGTCTGAGTGGGCAGTGGAATGTGTTATTGGTCAACTCGACTTGTCCTTGAAAATGTCAGCTGTTGACGTGCCATGTTTGCTGCTCCTAGATCTCAGGACAGATCAATGCTAGATCTCAGGACAGATCAATGCTAGATCTCAGGACAGATCAATGCTAGATGTGTCAACCCTCTGTTTGACAGTTCTTGGAAACCATGCAGTGTGAAATGTGACAAGTCAGAGTAGATGATTGTGATGTATTTTATGACTGAGAGAAATTGTATTTATCATCAATAAATTTGTACAATTTGCTCTGTTGTGTCCTAGTTATTTCTTTATGCAGTATGCCCTGTATTACATTGAGTTAGAATGTGACATCAGTGTTTGACAAACAGGTAACATAACATCGTACTGACTGAAGGTTGAAATATGCAATAGACGGTGATGGCAACGTGTACAACATCCGGCAACATAATGAACTATAGACGTAGGCTGGTTTTCCAGAGATGCTCATTCACTAGAACCAATACACTTCAGCAGCACAGTGCCTCTGGATACGTATTCAGATGTCAGCACAAAACACTAACTAAACCCTACAGAATACTTAAATCTGGGCACACACATTTGGGTTTTAGCAGTTGTTTCCATACAAGCACCTGGTGACACAGTTGAACTATGGTTGTAGTTTCCTGTAGGTGCTGCCACCTGGGGGAGGGACAGGGCTAGTGCCAGGGAAGCGAGCCCTGTCAGTGTAGATGGGCACAGGGCAAGACAAAGGGTATGGAGGATTCTAGCAGCAAATGACAACACAAACAATCGTCATGATTAGTTTGATTTATTGCTGAGTCGCGTACACACTGATGGCTGGACTGGTAGACAACCCACAGACGTACGTCTCCCAGAGACTTGTTTACTCCCACACATATTTTACTCCCACAGACATATTGACTCCCACAGACTTATTTACTCCCACAGACTTATTTTACTCCCACAGACTTATTTACTCCCACAGACATATTTACTCCCACAGACTTATTTACTCCCACAGACTTATTTACTCCCACAGACATATTTACTCCCACAGATTTATTTACTCCCACTGACTTACTGTCCCATTTTTTCTTCACATTTCCTCGTTGTCTTCAGTGAAAATGTGTCACTTTATTGAGTTTAAAAGAAGACAAACGTGTAACTTGAATACAGCCAAATCACATGAAGATTATCAGTTACACTACTTTTAAAAAACTGCAGTGTACCTTGCTTTAAAGATAACCCACCACACACAATGTGAACACTCTGTGAACATTGTACAAAACATACAACGGAAAAATGACACATATGGCACACTAGTCAATATTCATGATTGTCTGCATGTGTCGTACAATGTACTGCACATGCAACAAATACATTTGTAAAATGTGGACGCAATGTTTAATTAATTACATAAACTGTGGCTTGCTCCAAACACTGTAACTGTAAATAACATCATATAACGTGTCTCTTCACACATAAAACATGGCTTCAACGTATGGCACCAAATATTGTTAAAAATACATCTTTACTGTAACAGCATAGGTTACAAAAAGCCTATGTAGCAACAATACACATTAATTAAATGCACGTGTGTATACAATAATTTAAATATCACCTCAGACTGTCGACACCCAACACTGTCGACACCCGACACTGTCGACACCCGACACTGATGGACAGGTCTTGTATTTCGAACATTCAACTGTAAATTACTGGAAAAATGTTTAACCAATATACGTCAGTTCCACAGTGCTGTACTTTCTAAATTTAACAGCGGTTTGTTTGATTGCACTAGTAGTTTGATTGTAGTCGTAGTTTGATTGTAGTAGTAGTATATTTGATTGTACTAGTAGTTTGACTATAGTAGTAGTTTGATTGTAGTAGTAGTAGTTTGATTGTAGTAGTAGTAGTTTGACTACAGAAGTAGTTTGATTGTAGTAGTAGTAGTTTGACTATAGTAGTAGTTTGATTGTAGTAGTAGTAGTTTGACTATAGTAGTAGTTTGATGGTAGTAGTAGTAGTTTGACTATAGTAGTAGTTTGATTGTAGTAGTAGTAGTTTGACTATAGTAGTAGTTTGACTGTAGCAGTAGTTTGACTGTAGCAGTAGTTTGATTGTAGTAGTTATGAAGACACCTGGCTATGCTATGCTAACTTGGCAAGAGCTATGTAAAAATAAAACCGTATTTCAACAGTAGCTGACAAAGTATTATGCAGTATCATAAAGTGTTTGTCGGACACAAAATCTAAACTCCCTGGTGACGAATGAAGATCTGTCGACACACTGACAGTACTTTCTGGGAAGGTACAACAGTTTTCAGACTCAATATATTGAGCTAGTTGGTTGGGGTATCACGTCACGAGAACATCCCAAGTCTTTAATTTTAACTCAATTAATGACTATTATTTGAATGAAATAGTCGGTTTAATATCTGATTAAAAAATATATTTCTAACGTTTTAGCAAGCTGCTACTAACTGCTGCAATATATGTGATAATATTTCGCATGATTAATTTTGTCAGTGATTTGATTATTTTACATAATTATTAATAGCCAACTGGTCACATGTGCTTAGGTTTATTTAGTCGGTTTGTTAATTTTACTCAAGCAAGATGTCTTAAATATTAATATATTCTGTCACTTTCTGTGAACTGTTGAAAAGTGCTGCACCTTCCCGTTGCAAAGAACCATCAAATATGTTTGGCAATGACCCGGCGACCAATCAGAGCTGCTGTAACACATACGATCATGTCTAATGACACGGCGACCAATCAGAGCTGCTGTAACACATACGATCATGTCTAATGACACGGCGACCAATCAGAGCTGCTGTAACACATACGATCATGTCTAATGACACGGCGACCAATCAGAGCTGCTGTAACACATACGATCATGTCTAATGACACTGCGACCAATCAGAGCTGCTGTAACACATACGATCATGTCTAATGACATGGCAACCAATCGGGACTGCTGTAACACTTAGTCATATTATATTATCAAGTCAATTTTCGTGCAACTTTAAAACCCTCCTGTCTGCCGGGTCCTAACGACCCCATACCTACCAGGGTGCTTGGACGTCTGGCCACCCTTAATGTCCAGTGGATGGTCAGTTGACAGCCACACCACTGAGTGGCCAGTCATATACACCTGATGACAGGTTTGGCAAACATCCGCTGTCTCACGCTCCACGGCTCCACGTGGAGCCGATCACACAATGTGTATCAACTGGGCTCCAGTCCCGCTGTTACTAAAACACAAATAATTGCTTCTCCCTTTCGCCGTAGCGGCGTGTCGACGAAGCAGCTGCTATGTACTTCAGCCTAGATCTGAACACAGGCCACTCGCAAGAGTTGCCACTTTCGTTGAACACTGGCTTCTCCCTGCTGTACAATAACTGCTCCCTTGCAGGACACCCGCAGCTGCCTCGTTGTTGTAGAAAGTGCACAAGAATAACATGTCGGTGTAGCACAATCACTGTCATCCCACACACTCAAGGACCAGTCCCGCAGAGGTCACGACCTTGTCATGTGACCACAACACAATGTGACGTCACCCAGTCCGTGCTATGATGTAACCGCTGTCAACATCACCGACCAACCGACTCAGTAGAAATACGTGTTTGAGTCTATGCCATTTTCTACGCCGCGACCGTCGTTGTAGAAGTACGTCTCCTCGAAGTCCGGCTGCCGAAGTGTGAGGTCAGCGAACTGGTCTCCACCCCCCGAGTATGCTGGTAACCCACGGTTACGGTGCAACATGTGATCCTCGAACGTCGAGCTGGCGATGATGTCAGTCTGGTTGTCAAGGGCAACCTCCTGGGCCGGGTCTGACTTACGACGACTGGAACACAGTGATAACGACAAGATAACAACAACCACAAGATAACAATGACAACGACAAGATAACAACAACCACAAGACAACAACAATAACCACAAGATAACAATGATAACGACAAGATAACAACAACCACAAGAAAACAACAATAACCACAATATAACAATGATAACCACAAGACAACAACAATAACCACAAGATAACAATGATAACGACAAGATAACAACAACCACAAGACAACAACAATAACCACAAGATAACAATGATAACCACAAGACAACAACAATAACCACAAGATAACAACAATAACCACAAGATAATGTTAACCACAAGATGACAATGACAACCACAAGACAACAATAATGACCACAAGATAACAACAATAACCACAAGATAACAATGATGACCACAAAATAACAACGATGACCAGAAGATAACAATGATAATCACAAGATAATAATGTTATCCACAAGACAACTCCTGCACCTAAACCATGAGATAACTCCTCTTGTACATAAAGCCACTTAAACCACAAGATAACTGCTGCTGCACCTAAATCCCCCCTCAGACCACACTCTGAGACACATCAAGACACAGGACAGTCAACCAAAAGATGTCACATTACGACCTACATCAATATTTCACATTGTTACCTATCAAGAGCTGTCTTCGTTTCTTCATCAGAACGTTGTTGTCAACAACCAGTATTGTCTTGTGAACCTCCAAAACTGTATATGATGTTCCTAACTTGTCTATGTACCTTTTACAACAACATGGACCCGTCGGTCTATGTACCTTTTACAACAATATGGACCTGTCAGTCTACGTACCTCTTACAACAACATGGACCTGTCAGTCTACGTACCTCTTACAACAACATGGACCTGTCAGTCTACGTACCTTTTACAACAACATGGACCTGTCAGTCTACGTACCTTTTACAACAACATGGACCTGTCAGTCTACGTACCTTTTACAACATAGACCTGTCAGTCTACGTACCTCTTACAACAACATGGACCTGTCAGTCTACGTACCTCTTACAACAACATGGACCTGTCAGTCTACGTACCTTTTACAACAACATGGACCTGTCAGTCTACGTACCTCTTACAACAACATGGACCTGTCAGTCTACGTACCTCTTACAACAACATGGACCTGTCAGTCTACGTACCTTTTACAACAACATGGACCTGTCAGTCTACGTACCTTTTACAACAACATGGACCTGTCAGTCTACGTACCTTTTACAACAACATGGACCTGTCAGTCTACGTACCTTTTACAACAACATGGACCTGTCAGTCTACGTACCTTTTACAACAACATGGACCTGTCAGTCTACGTACCTCTTACAACAACAAGGACCTGTCAGTCTACGTACCTCTTACAACAACATGGACCTGTCAGTCTACGTACCTCTTACAACAACATGGACCTGTCAGTCTACGTACCTCTTACAACAACATGGACCTGTCAGTCTACGTACCTTTTACAACAACATGGACCTGTCAGTCTACGTACCTTTTACAACAACATGGACCTGTCAGTCTACGTACCTTTTACAACAACATAGACCTGTCAGTCTACGTACCTTTTACAACAACATGGACCTGTCAGTCTACGTACCTCTTACAACAACATGGACCTGTCAGTCTACGTACCTCTTACAACAACATGGACCTGTCAGTCTACGTACCTTTTACAACAACATGGACCTGTCAGTCTACGTACCTCTTACAACAACATGGACCTGTCAGTCTACGTACCTCTTACAACAACATGGACCTGTCAGTCTACGTACCTTTTACAACAACATGGACCTGTCAGTCTACGTACCTTTTACAACAACATGGACCTGTCAGTCTACGTACCTTTTACAACAACATGGACCTGTCAGTCTACGTACCTTTTACAACAACATGGACCTGTCAGTCTACGTACCTCTTACAACAACATGGACCTGTCAGTCTACGTACCTCTTACAACAACATGGACCTGTCAGTCTACGTACCTTTTACAACAACATGGACCTGTCAGTCTACGTACCTTTTACAACAACATGGACCTGTCAGTCTACGTACCTTTTACAACAACATGGACCTGTCAGTCTACGTACCTTTTACAACAACATGGACCTGTCAGTCTACGTACCTTTTACAACAACATGGACCTGTCAGTCTACGTACCTCTTACAACAACACTTGTACAACAGGAAGCCGACCAGGAGACCAACGAGGGAGCCGCCGACCGCGGCCACTAGCGCCACCACCCAGTCGGGCACATTCTGCCACCAGGGCGGCCGACATCTCGGTACTGCAACAAACAGTGGTCCATAGTGGCGCACAGTCCCGCTTCAATTGTCATTGTAAATATAACTTTAATGATATTTTAGTCCTCTTATAATGTATGTTTACTAATTTAACTTATATTTTTAGAAGATAATTTAGATATGTATATATTAAAAATGTTTGGACATTTTATATATATATATTTATTAACTACCTTACACCACAATTATTGTTAAATAGATAATCTATTATTTAAATTTTGTCTTTATTTATTTATTATATTAATTTTGTTTCATTTTAAAGAACAAAGTATGTACACTATATATCTTATATCTATATCTTATATTTATTTGCCATATTTCATTTGATTGTATATATAGGCACTATATGAGTCAACGCCAGACTACATTCCAATTCATCATGTAATGCAGGTTGAATATGGCTATAAAGCTTGATTATAATATTATTATTATTAGACATCCAACTATGCTTTAAAAACAGGCTATACATCCTGCTCCCAGTGAGCTATACACATGTGGCACCTTATGCCACCTTATGCCACCCAGCAACCAACAGAGATTAGAGTCAGTCAAGGCAAAACCAGCCAAATATATGACCTTGTAGAGGTGGCACTGACCTTGAAGAGTTGTCCAGTCGTATTGGTTGTTGAAGGGGTCACACACCTCGCACGAGTCATTGTTGTTGTCCTTCAGGTCCTTGTTGGCGTAACACTCACCCTCGATGATACAGCTGTCCCGCTACAGTCACAAACACACAGATGATACAGCTGTCCCGCTACAGTCACAAACACACAGATGATACAGCTGTCCAGCTACAGTCACAAACACACAGATGATGCAGCTGTCCCGCTACAGTCACAAACACACAGATGATACAGCTGTCCCGCTACAGTCACAAACACACAGATGATACAGCTGTCCCGCTACAGTCACAAACACACAGATGATACAGCTGTCCAGCTACAGTCACAAACACACAGATGATGCAGCTGTCCCGCTACAGTCACAAACACACAGATGATACAGCTGTCCCGCTACAGTCACAAACACACAGATGATACAGCTGTCCCGCTACAGTCACAAACACACAGATGATGCAGCTGTCCCGCTACAGTCACAAACACACAGATGATACAGCTGTCCCGCTACAGTCACAAACACACAGATGATACAGCTGTCCCGCTACAGTCACAAACACACAGATGATACAGCTGTCCAGCTACAGTCACAAACACACAGATGATACAGCTGTCCCGCTACAGTCACAAACACACAGATGATACAGCTGTCCAGCTACAGTCACAAACACACAGATGATGCAGCTGTCCCGCTACAGTCACAAACACACAGATGATACAGCTGTCCCGCTACAGTCACAAACACACAGATGATACAGCTGTCCCGCTACAGTCACAAACACACAGATGATACAGCTGTCCCGCTACAGACACAAACACACAGATGATACAGCTGCCCCGCTACAGTCACAAACACACAGATGATACATCTGTCCCGCTACAGTCAAACTCACTCATATGATACATAGTGATATAGATGTGGTGACAGACTTGATGACATAGATGCAGTGATTCAGATGTGGTGACATACGTGATGACACAGATGTAGTGATACAGATGTGGTGACACAGATGTAGTGACAGACTTGATGACACAGATGTAGCGATACAGATGTGGTGACAGACTTGATTACACAGATGTAGCGATACAGATGTGGTGACAGACTTGATGACACAGATGTAGCGATACAGATGTGGTGACAGACTTGATGACACAGATGTAGCGATACAGATGTGGTGACAGATTTGATGACACAGATGTAGCGATACAGATGTGGTGACAGACTTGATGACACAGATGTAGCGATACAGATGTGGTGACAGACTTGATGACACAGATGTAGCGATACAGATGTGGTGACAGACTTGATGACACAGATGTAGCGATACAGATGTGGTGACAGACTTGATGACACAGATGTAGCGATACAGATGTGGTGACAGACTTGATGACACAGATGTAGCGATACAGATGTGGTGACAGACTTGATGACACAGATGTAGCGATACAGATGTGGTGACAGACTTGATGACACATATGTAGCGATACAGATGTGGTGACAGACTTGATGACACAGATGTAGCGATACAGATGTGGTGACACAGATGTAGTGATAGACTTGATGACACAGATGTAGCGATACAGATGTGGTGACAGACTTGATGACACAGATGTAGCGATACAGATGTGGTGACAGACTTGATGACACAGATGTAGCGATACAGATGTGGTGACAGACTTGATGACACAGATGTAGTGATACAGATGTGGTGACACAGATGTAGTGACAGACTTGATGACACAGATGTAGCGATACAGATGTGGTGACAGACTTGATGACACAGATGTAGCGATACAGATGTGGTGACATAGACACTGACATAACAGTCATGGTGACACCGACACCGACATGGTGACACAGACACCGACATGACACAGACATGGTGACGCCGACACAGACCTTCTTGGAGCAGCGCTTGTAGTTGGTGCTGCAGTTGTTGCAGCGCGAGTCGAAGGGGATAAAGAGGAGACCCGCGCTGAGGGTGACACCGTCGTTGGTCACCTTCATGATGATAATAATAATAATAAATACAGTAGTTGTCTGCGCCACATATCTAGCAATAAAACCATTCAGAGGCGCATTACACTTTACATGAATATACAGATTATCTAAAAAAATTAAATAGAGATATAGTTGTAAAATATATAGATCAGTAAAAAACAAAAATGTTCAATATAAATAAATAATATTAATCTTAATAATACTAAAATACTCACACTGATAAATAATAGTTAATTATATTACAATTTAAAAATAAATATTTAAATAGTTGATAAATAATATATATTAAAAATAGTAGATATTAAAAATAAATAATAGTTAATTATATTACAATAAAAAATTAATAAATAATAAAATAGATGATAAATAGTACATATTAAAAATGTTCGGATACCTTGATGATGTAGCTCTGGTTGTGGGCGGGGATGCGGCACTCAACGGCGTTGAAGTTGATGAACTGAGCCTTCTCCAGGATGGGAGAGTCAGGGAGGGGCTTCCATGAGTTCTCCATCACCTGTGACACAGGACACTGACATGACACACAGGACAGGACACTGACATGACACACAGCACAGGACACTGACATGACACACAGCACAGGACACTGACATGACACACAGCACAGGACACTGACATGACACACAGGACAGGACACTGACATGACACACAGCACAGGACACTGACATGACACACAGCACAGGACACTGACATGACACACAGGACAGGACACTGACATGACACACAGCACAGGACACTGACATGACACACAGCACAGGACACTGACATGACACACAGGACAGGACACTGACATGACACACAGCACAGGACACTGACATGACACACAGGACAGGACACTGACATGACACACAGCACAGGACACTGACATGACACACAGGACAGGACACTGACATGACACACAGCACAGGACACTGACATGACACACAGCACAGGACACTGACATGACACACAGCACAGGACACTGACATGACACACAGCACAGGACACTGACATGACACACAGCACAGGACACTGACATGACACACAGGACACTGACATGACACACAGGACAGGACACTGACATAACACACAGCACAGGACACTGACATGACACACAGGACAGGACACTGACATGACACACAGCACAGGACACTGACATGACACACAGGACAGGACACTGACATGACACGCAGGACAGGACACAGTGACACACAGGACAGGACACTGACATGACACACAGCACAGGACAGGACACTGACATGACACACAGCACAGGACACTGACATGACACGCAGTATAGGACACTGACATGACACACAGCACAGGACACTGACATGACACACAGCACAGGACACTGTCATGACACACAGCACAGGACAGGACACTGACATGACACACAGCACAGGACACAGTGACATGACACATCTCTAATTACCTGACACAAGACATATACAGTGTTGACACAATGAGCACACAGCCCTAGTTACCTGACATTTCCGTAGATGACACATGAGCTTGTCGCTGTTGACAAAGTTCGTGCCATATACGAAGACTGTGTCACATTTCATAAACTGGCGGTCACAAAGCCCATACAGAGGCAGCCCGACCTTGAATGGAGGCTCGTGAGACTTCACGGAACAGTCGGCAGATCCAAAACCAATCTCACAACGGCACTTCCCTGAAACCACACACGAACCAAACCAATTATACAACATGTCACTCTTAACTATATAAAACCAAACCAAACCAATCACATCAACACATCCTTGAAGCCACACGTCAGTCAAACCAATCACATCAACACTTCTTGAAGCCACACATCAGTCAAACCAATCACATCAACACTTCCTTGAAGCCACACATCAGTCAAACCAATCACATCAACACTTCTTGAAGCCACACATCAGTCAAACCAATCACATCAACACTTCTTGAAGCCCCACATCAATCAAACCAATCACATCAACACTTCTTGAAGCCCCACATCAATCAAACCAATCACATCAACACTTCTTGAAGCCACACATCAGTCAAACCGATCACATCAACACTTCCTTGAAGCCACACATCAGTCAAACCAATCACATCAACACTTCTTGAAGCCACACATCAGTCAAACCAATCACATCAACACTTCTTGAAGCCACACATCAGTCAAACCGATCACATCAACACTTCCTTGAAGCCACACATCAGTCAAACCAATCACATCAACACTTCTTGAAGCCCCACATCAATCAAACCAATCACATCAACACTTCCTTGAAGCCACACGTCAGTCAAATCAATTACATTTGCACTGCCCTGCGTGGAACTTAACAACTGTTAATACCTATGTATAGAATACATAAGAGAGAATGGAAAAGCTTTTGTACTATAAAAACGGGCCAAATGGCCCTGAAGTTCTTTGTAATATGTTGTGAGGTCGTAATTATAAATCAATTGTATTTTGGTCAATCATGACACTACTTGTGAACACAGCAAGTGACATGACCTTATGACCTGACATGTGACCTTGGCGAGTGACACGACCCCATGACCTGACTTGTGACCACGGCGACTGACATGACCTCATGACATCATGATCTGATTTATGACCACAGCAAGTGACATGACCTCATGACCTGACTTGTGACCACAGTGAGTAACATGACCCCATGACCTGACTTGTGGCGAGTGACCTGTCCTCATGACCTGACTTGTGACCACAGCAAGTGACATGACCCCATGACCTGACTTGTGGCGAGTGACCTGTCCTCAGCGAGTGACATGCTTCATGACTTGACTTGTGACCACGGCGAGTGACATGCCTCATGACTTGACTTGTGACCACGGCAAGTGACATGACCCCCATGACCTGACTTGTGACCACAGTGAGTGACATGACCCCATGACCTGACTTGTGACCGCGGCGACTGAGATGACCTCATGACATCATGATCTGACTTATGACCACAGCGAGTGACATGCCCCATGACCTGACTTGTACCAACAGTGAGTGACATGACCCCATGACCTGAGTTGTGACCACGGCGAGTGACATGACCCTGTGACCTACCATCCACACATTGCCCGTGTCTGCTGCAGTCGTTGTCACACATCAGGCCCTCTATCTGCTGGGTGATGTTGCTGGGCAGGTTTCCATTCTTCTGTATCTCCTCCCAACACTGTTCCTTCATCGCCGACCGGGACGAGTCCAGCCACGAGGCATCGCCAATGATCTGTCAGGGAGCAGCAATTGTTTAACTATTTAATGCGTTACAATATAATTGTTATATGTACATATTAATTTGTTTTAATTATATTTTAGATATATATTTTATATATATATATATATATATATATATGTGACGTGTTCTAACGAAATGGGTCGTTTGTCAAAAAAAAAAGTTATTGGATCCTGAACATGCCTAGGGTAGAAAGTTTCAAACGGAGAACCACGCATTTGAAGTTCGAGGTCAAGTAAGCACACGGTCGAGTACATTGTCGACCTAAAATCGGCCGTTTTGCTTCTATTATTCCATTTCATGCATTCGAAATAAACTCCCAAGGCATGTTCGCCGTCGAGGATATATCATGCTGTGTACTAAAATTATTACAACATTATCCGAGTATTTAGCAATGTTTTGTAGCAGCAACCCGATCGGATTCCACGTTGTTTACGGCTAGCGAGAGCGCGCTGCGCCTGCGCGAACAGCTCTAAACCAATCAGGGGCCCACTGTCAGCTCCATCATGGCGACTAGTGAAGTTTATTCATAGAACGTCATTGGGAATTTCTACTACAAGAATCCGAAAGAGGGCACCATGGGCTTTCTTGTGGTACCAAATAAGTCCGCCATGCATTGAGGGAAACCCAAAGAATGCGACATAACTAGTGCGATTTATCGGTTCTGTTTTACGAAATTCAAGCGTGAAATGTTACATAGTGTGTCTAAAAAGGCTATAAAATGTACTAAGTAATAATATAAACAAGAAATAAGCATTGCCAATTGACAAAAAAGATACCAAAGTATACTTTGGTGACAAAAACTGAAAATCGTCGAAAATCATCGTTGCATGTTTATGCGGTGTTTTCTCGAAATCAAGTTTGCTGACATACGACTCATTTCGTTAGAACACGTCACATATAGAAAGTCTTTAATATTTTCTAATAGTTTTAGTGTAATGTGTAATAAACTATTTTAATGTCTTGAATTTGTTTGATACATATATAATATAATATTTTATTATAGAATCTTTTAATAAAAATTATATATATTTTAATGTATTAAATGATCTATTATTACCTACTAGTTTTAGCAAATATATACTTTGCCATATTTTTATGTATATGATTCAATCTCAAGTCATTGTATCACTTTTGTTGTGTTGCTACAAAGTGTTGTGTTACTGTCAATGTGTTGTTACAAAGTGTTGTGTTACTTTTGTTACAAAGTGTTGTGTTACTGTCATTGTGTTGTTACAAAGTGTTGTGTTACTGTTGTTGTTACAAAGTGTTGTGTTACTGTCATTGTGTTGTTACAAAGTGTTGTGTTACTGTCGTGTTGTTACAAAGTGTTGTGTTACTGTCGTGTTGTTACAAAGTGTTGTGTTACTGTTGTTGTTACAAAGTGTTCTGTTACTGTCGTGTTGTTACAAAGTGTTGTGTTACTGTCATGTTGTTACAAAGTGTTGTGTTACTGTCGTGTTGTTACAAAGTGTTGTGATACTGTTGTGTTGTTACAAAGTGTTGTGTTACTGTTGTGTTGTTACAAAGTGTTGTGTTACTGTCAATGGGTTGTTACAAAGTGTTGTGTTACTGTCGTGTTGTTACAAAGTGTTGTGTTACTGTCAATGGGTTGTTACAAAGTGTGGTGTTACTGTCGTGTTGTTACAAAGTGTTGTGTTACTGTCATGTTGTTACAAAGTGTTGTGTTACTGTCGTGTTGTTACAAAGTGTTGTGTTACTGTCAATGGGTTGTTACAGTGTTGTGTTACTGTCGTGTTGTTACAAAGTGTTGTGTTACTGTCGTGTTGTTACAAAGTGTTGTGTTACTGTCGTGTTGTTACAAAGAGTGGTGTTACTGTCGTGGTGTTACAAAGTGTTGTGTTACTGTCGTGTTGTTACAAAGTGTTGTGTTACTGTCGTGTTGTTACAAAGTGTTGTGTTACTGTCGTGTTGTTACAAAGTGTTGTGTTACTGTCGTGTTGTTACAAAGTGTTGTGTTACTGTCGTGTTGTTACAAAGTGTTGTGTTACTGTCGTGTTGTTACAAAGTGTTGTGTTACTGTCGTGTTGTTACAAAGTGTTGTGTTACTGTCGTGTTGTTACAAAGTGTTGTGTTACTGTCGTGTTGTTACAAAGTGTTGTGTGACTGTCGTGTTGTTACACTGTCCACTCACGTGGATGTCCTCCACACAGCTCGTGATCTCCTGGTCAAAGTTGATGCCTGGGATCTGGGAGCAGAGTCTGCCCAGGGTGTAGTTGTCCCTGATGTTGTCGGTGCAGAAGGTGTAGGCGTACGTCTTGTTCCACCCGTGCTTCCATGGGTGGGTGTCCTACAGGGGCCATGACAGGTCAGTTTTTACAACCCTAGATCATTGTTTAACTAAGTCAACTATTAATAAACTATTGTAGACTACGACTACGAGAACCCGGGTTCGAATCCTGTGCTGCGGAGTTAAAACCTTGGGCAAGTTTTTTTACTCTACATTGCTCCAGTTCACTCAGCTGCATAAATGAGTACCTGACTATAGACAGTGGTGGATATGTGTACGAGGAGCCTTCACGCATTAATTGCAGCATATGGCTGGATGCTTCCCAGAGAAGCAGAGATGGTCTCTGAGTGAGCAGGTCTGTCAGGGAAGTAAAGTGTAAAGCACTTTGAGCGGTCCTGAGGACTGGATACTGCGCTATATAAGAACTTGCCTTTTTTTTAATAACAGTATTACTTTCAAGTCAATGTTCATAATAAGCCATGGGATAAACCTGAAAGTTACATTCCTGCCCATGGTGCTACACTATAATAATATATTTTATTTCATATAGCGCCACATCCAATTTAAAATTTTAAAATCCTAAAATACAAATACACACCAGAAGAAAAACACATAAATATATTAGTGACATATATAAACAATTATAAAACATAAATAATATAAATATAATAACATGAATTATTTAAGCTGAATAAATGTATATACCCGGTATGTATAATAAATATATAAATAGGCTAAATAAAATATTAATAAAAGTACACAAACATTAAACTAAGCTGCAAGAACAGTCGGAAGAAATGTGTCTTTAGGCGTGCATTGAAGGTGTAACCATTTTCAATATACTGACACGTAATGTGGTCTAACCATTGTTTGACGAGAACAAATTGGAACCTATACACACAGTAATCATGTTATCATCTCTGCCACTTGAAGACACGGGCACTTATCAATGTTTCATGACAATTTGTTGTCTTTTTATGAGGGGTGGATGAGTGACATCAATCCTATCTATTTTTTATTATTGGATTTTTTATATTTACAAACCCCCCCTAGCACACCCATGCTGACAGACATTTCAGAACTATGTTTTTTTCAACATTATGTCATAACAATAATGGATGTCATAATAAAATATGTCTTCTTTGCCCCATTTAGAAATATACCATCTATAGTATAGGTTGCAACTGGGAAGCCACTACAAATATCACATGTTAGTTCTATCTTTTAACTGTAATTCATTTAAACACATTCTCGTCATTCAAATAAGTTATGAAGAAGCTGTGTAATGTAACATGTGTATTAAGATAAAAATGATCAGAATCTCAACTTTTAAAGTTGTATAACTCTGATCTGACTTACCTTAGGAGTGTATCCTTTGCTTAGTAGAATTGGTTCGTCTGTCTTTAGGATGGTGTTTTCATTGACCGAGCGCCTTTTTCGTGACTTTACAGTGGTCGTTAAATTGACAGCATTCTTGATAAACTGCTCAGTGACATCCTTTCCTGAAAGGTTAGAGGTCAGAATGAAACAATTGACAAAGTGAACCAGTCACCATCAGTTCAGGTGGGACACACCATGGAGAGAAACTGACACAGCATGGCACATATCTAGAGCAGCTACACACCACACTACACACCACACTACACACCACACTACACACCACACCACACCACACACCACACTACATACTACACTACACACCACACCACACTACATACTACACTACACACCACCCTACACTACACACCACCCTACACTACACACCACCCTACACTACACACCACCCTACACTACACACCACCCTACACTACACACCACACCACACTACACTACACACCACACTACACACCACACCACACACCAAACCACACCACACTATGCTATACACCACACCGCACCGCACCACATCACACCACACCACACCACACCATGCCACATCACATACCATTACACTACATACCACACCATACCACATCACACCATACACACCTCATAACACTACACACCACACTACACATCACATTACACACCACACTACACACCACATTTCACTACACTACACCACACCACACCACACCACACCACACCACACCACACCACACCACACCACACCACACCACACTACACTACACACCACATTACACTAAACAAATGTTACCACTATCTATAGCAAGGTAGATACCTTGCTAGACATCTCCAATGCTGATTGGCAGATATCTTCAGTGCTTATATAAGGTAAATGGTAATGGATACGTACCTTGGTAGATATCACAAGTACTGATATAAACTGAACAAGAACGAATATATACCTTGGCAGATACTGCAGGTGCTGATATCAAATGAACAGTAACGAGTATGTAGATATTGCATGTGCTGATATCAAGTGCACAGTAATGAGTATGTACCTTGGTAGATATCGCAGGTGCTGATATCGAGTGAGGGGCCACACGCCCCCGGCCGCCCCCCGGCACAGGTGCAGTAGTGGTGCAGGGTGAACTCTTCACTACTCGTCTTCACCCCCCGGAATATGCTGTCTTTCCCGTACAAGTCCACCCTGGGGTGTCACGGAAACAACAAGCTACGCATTACAGGAACATTAATTTTAGTTACATATTTTTCTTCTATTAAATGACTAAATAATTTAATAATCTGGATGTGCTCTCCCTCCATTTTATATATTATTATCAATGTCCTTTATAATAACTATTTATTTTGTTATTTCTGTTTTAGTCTGTTATTTTGTTGATTTCTTTCACTATCTGTCGTGTACCTGCCTGGGTCTGTCCAAGGACCACAGTGGGACAACTGACCACAGTGGGACAACTGACCACACTGGGACAACTGACCACAGTGGGACAACTGACCACACTGGGACAACTGACCACACTGGGACAACTGACCACAGTGGAACAACTGACCACACTGGGACAACTGACCACACTGGGACAACTGACCACACTGGGACAACTGACCACACTGGGACAACTGACCACACTGGGACAACTGACCACACTGGGACAACTGACCACAGTGGGACAACTGACCACACTGGGACACCTGACCACAGTGGGACAACTGACCACACTGGGACAACTGACCACAGTGGGACAACTGACCACAGTGGGACAACTGACCACACTGGGACAACTGCCCATACAGGGACAACTGACCACACTGGGACAACTGACCACACTGGGACAACTGCCCATACAGGGACAACTGACCACACTGGGACAACTGACCACACTGGGACAACTGACCACACTGGGACAACTGACCACACTGGGACAACTGACCACACTGGGACAACTGCCCCTACAGGGACAACTGACCACACTGGGACAACTGACCACACTGGGACAACTGCCCATACAGGGACAACTGACCACACTGGGACAACTGACCACACTGGGACAACTGACCACACTGGGACAACTGACCACACTGGGACAACTGACCACACTGGGACAACTGACCACACTGGGACAACTGACCACACTGGGACAACTGACCACAGTGGGACAACTGACCACACTGGGACAACTGACCACACAGGGACAACTGACCACAAGTTCTTTAATTAATGTACTCTGTATTTCACATGTACAAGTTTACATTTTAAACTGAATAAATCTATCGTTCTCTGTTAGTGCTGAGAGAAGTGATGACAGATAACGTCACGGCTCAAACGAATAAAATCTCGGGAGACGGGGCTACTCACTGCCAGTCGAGGATGAATTCGTGGGGTTGGGGTCTCTTCCCCTTGTCCTTGTCCCCCACCTTCGCCTCCTCCGCCGGCTCCATCTCCTCCGCCTGCTCCACCACGCTCCCGTTGCGCAGGTTGAACTCATTCGACTTCTCCCAGTCATACGTGCCGCACAGACCTGGGTCAAGGCCACACGTGTAAGGTCAAGGACACACACACATATGGGTCAAGGACACACGTAAGACGGGTCAGACATACACGTATAAGGGACAAGGACACGGACATACAGGTCAAGGACACACATGTATGGTCAAGGACACACAGCCATACAGGTCAAGGACACACTTATAACTCATGTAACACTCATAAAAGGGTCAAGGACAAACACGTAAGGTCAATGACACATACACAAACATATGGGTCAAGGACACACATATACATATATGTCAATAAGATGCTTGACCACATCACCAGCAACCTACCAACATAAACAGACACTGTGTGGTACACACCTACATATGTGTTACACACCTAGAGTATACAGATGTGTTACACACCTACAGTATACAGATGTGTTACACACCTACAGCATACAGATGTGTTACACACCTACAGTATACAGATGTGTTACACACCTACAGTATACAGATGTGTTACACACCTACAGTATACAGATGTGTTACACACCTACAGCATACAGATGTGTTACACACCTACAGTATACAGATGTGTTACACACCTACAGTATACAGATGTATTACACACCTACAGTAAACAGATATATTTCACACCTACAGTATACAGATGTATTACACACCTACAGTGTACAGATGTATTACACACCTACAGTATACAGATGTAATACACACCTACAGTATACAGATGTATTACACACCTACAGTATACAGATGTAATACACACCTACAGTATACAGATGTATTACACACCTACACTATACAGATGTATTACACACCTACAGTATACAGATGTATTACACACCTACAGTATACAGATGTATTTCACACCTACAGTATACAGATGTATTACACACCTACAGTGTACAGATGTATTACACACCTACAGTATACAGATGTAATACACACCTACAGTATACAGATGTATTACACACCTACAGTATACAGATGTAATACACACCTACAGTATACATATGTATTACACACCTACAGTATACAGATGTATTACACACCTACAGTAAACAGATATATTTCACACCTACAGTATACAGATGTATTACACACCTACAGTATACAGATGTATTACACACCTACAGTATACAGATGTAATACACACCTACAGTATACAGATGTATTACACACCTACAGTATACAGATGTATTACACACCTACAGTATACAGATGTATTACACACCTACAGTATACAGATGTATCACACGCCTACAGTGTACAGATGTATTACACACCTACAGTATACAGATGTATTACACGCCTACAGTGTACAGATGTATTACACAACTACAGTACATATGTGTCTCCACTGAGAGAGTATAAATAGTCTCATTGTAAACAGGTCACAGTTGGACAAAAACATCATTTCATAGTTTCATAAAACACACACAGCTGTGATTGGTCAGTACCTTTAGTGTGTCCAATGTCGTTTGGTGACGGGACAATCCAGACGTTGACCAGCAGCCCACTGACCATCACTTTCACATAGGCGCCATGGGGAAGGTAGATCTAGAGAGGGCAGACAGGGCAGTGTGTCACCAGTGGGTGGACAATGTCAACAGGGAGTGGACAGTGTCACCAGGGAGTGGATGGTGTCACCAGGGAGTGGACAGTGTCACCATGGAGTGGATATTGTCACCAGGGAGTGGATAGTGTCACCAGGGAGTGGATAGTGTCACCAGGGAGTGGACAGTGTCACTAGGGAGTGGATAGTGTCACCAGGGAATTGACAGTGTCACCAGGGAGTGGACAGTGTCACCAGGGAGTGGATAGTGTCACCAAGGAGTGGACAGTGTCACCAAGAGGTGGACAGTGTCACCATGAGGTGGACAGTGTCACCAAGAGGTGGACAATGTTGACAGTGTCACCATGAGGTGGACAAATTCACCAGGGGGTGGACAGTATTACTGGGGGGACAGTGTCACCATGAGATGGACAGTGTCACCAGGGATGGACAGTGTCACCATGAGATGGACAGTGTCACCAGGGATGGACAGTGCCACCTGGAGATGGACACTGTCACCTGGAGATGGACAGTGTCACCTGGAGATGGACAGTGTCACCAGGGATGGACAGTGTCACCAGGGATGGACAATGTCACCAGGGATGGACAGTGTCATCAGGGATGGACAGTGTCACCAGGGGTGGTCGGGTTAATACACAATGTGCCATGCAAATATTTGTTAAACAAATTATAATACCCACACATGAAATAGTACCAGTAGTAGCAGTAGCAGTAGCAGTAGCAGTAGCAGTAGCAGTAGCAGTAGCAGTAGCAGTAGCAGTAGCAGTAGCAGTAGCAGTAGCAGTAGCAGTAGCAGTAGCAGTAGCAGTAGCAGTAGCAGTAATAATAATAATAATAATAGTAGTAGTAGTAATAATAGAGGTAGTAGTAATAATAGTAGTAATAATAATAGTACTAGTAGAATAGTAATAGTTGTACTGTAGTATTAGTAGCAGCAGCAGTAGTAGTAGTAGTAACAGTGGTGGCAGCGACGGCATAGTACAACATAGTCATGAAATCATATTTAATGATAGTGACTATATAGTCAGAGGCTACTTGGAAACAAATACAGTTAAAAACAACAGATTACATTAGTCAGAATAAAACATTAACAAACAAACAAAATTCTTAAACAACCAATAAATTTAGCCAAACCAGGAAGTGATTTAAATTCCATTTACAGTCGCTGACGTGTGTATATTTTGACCACGTACTCCATTCTATAATTTCACTTCTGGTATACGTACAAAGTACTTCTTGCCGTCACCGTCCTGGTAGATGTGTGTCCCCGGGGTCAGCTGACCGTTGAGGTACAAGTTGACACTCATGACTGTGAGGGGGTCAGTGACGACCGTGCCGTCCAGTTGAGTGAATGGCTTCCTCTTGCGCACGCACCGGTCAATGACGATGACATCATCACCAGACTGGACGGCCACAGCACAGTTACAGGACGCTGACACCAGGTGGCCACACAGCTGGTAGATGACATGAACCTGGGGAGAGACAGGTGACACTTAGTGACACTTAGTGACAGTCCGTGACAGTTAGTGACAGTCCGTGACAGGCAGTGACAGTCAGTGTCATTTAGGTAGTGACAAGCAGTGAGTGACAAGCACTGATACTCAGCTGACATGTTGAAATGTCAGATATAACACACAGAAACATGCAGTGTATAATCTAAGTAATACTCACAGAAGTAAGAAACCAACGTGCAGTGTTTAATCTAAGTGAAACTCACAGATGTAAGAAACAAATGTGCAGTGTATAATGTAAGTGAAACTTACAGATGTAAGAAACAAATGTGCAGTGTATAATCTAAGTAAACCTTACAGATTTAAGAAACAAACATGCAGTGTATAATCTAAGTGGGACTCACAGAGAAAGGCAGGTTGGTGTGTTTGTAGAGAACAAACTCTCCCTCGTAGAAGTTGTTGTACTCCCTGAAAACAGTCCCACATTCCTTTACATGACTGAATGACTGAACTAAACTGGCACTGATGATGTAGACGCTTGGCCGCCCCATACCATTTAAAGCGACATGGTCCGTTCGTGGCTTTTTATTTTTATTGCAAAATCATGTTATACGGTATAAATAATACCTTTTATAGCGTAAAGACAGTTAAAATATGTTTTCATGTACCATTTAGGGGTTAAAAATAGACGCAGTAAGGGATGCTTAACTCTGTTTACACATCGACCATGAGGTGTTTTCGAAACCGTTGTAGGCATGGCTAAAAGCCCAGAAGGAAATGCATGATCACGTGATGCAGTATCACGTGAACACAAGTTGACGCCACTAACGCCCCACCCAGCCAGGTGCACAGCTCCCAGTTGGTAAAGGTCAAAGGGCGGGTGTCACTCGCGGCGATTTGAGTGCCAGCGTATATAAACATTCGACGTTTAACATTACGAAGTCAGTTCCGAAGTCAGTTCTGTTTCAATAAAACATTTATTGGCGGTCAGGACGCTACAATAGTTATAACTTATACTGATTAACATGATTTTGCAATAAAAAGCCACGAACGGACCATGCCGCTTTAAGGTAAAATGTGAACACACTCTTCCTAGAATTCTATGAGAATACAACCAAACTAGCCGTTTACCAAGAAGGCAAAATCAACACGTGTAAGCCATTAATAGCATCAAATACAGGTAGAATATCTGACTACTCAAACATTTTCAGAAAATCCTTAAAGGTGCATCATGCAACAGCAGTTGTAGTAGATGTTTTGGTAGCATTACTACAGTGGACTGAGACATTTGTTGTTGTGTTATATTAGTGATAGTTCCAGTAACTGGCTCGACTAAGGCTGGACTTACAGGCCGTCAAACGTCGTCACATGAGGATCATTGATGGACTGACATGTGGACTTCTTGTCTTGATCCTTCACTTCCATCTGAATGAATCATAGATCTCAGTGAGACGCCTGAGTGTCACACAGCTCACTAAATGACGAGTTAGTGTCACACATCTCATATACATATATATATATATATATATACATACACACACACACATATATATATATATATATATATATATACATATATCTTCCTAAGGATAGTGAATTTATAAACCTAATAAATAAATAAAAACACACCCACACTCTCACACACCCACACACACACCCTCACTTACAACCACACATACCCACACACACTTCGCATGGTCTAGTGGGAGTGACAAGGAAAGGTGACGTCTCCATGAACTACCAATTGACCCCATCTGAGGAAGTGGTCAGTGTGACAGGACTGACCTGCAGGACACTGAGTGTGTTGTCCACCTCCACCTGACCGCCCCGGGTGACGTTGAGGGTGACACGCAGTTGTTGCAACTGTGACTTGTCATACTTCCAGTCCAACATGGCCCTCAGTGGCAGCACGTTGACACTGTCAACCACGTCCTCTGTCACCGACATGGAGCAGTAGTCATGTGACGATGACGTCACTGACGATGATGTCACTGGCGATGACGACACTGACGATGACACTGACGATGACGGCACCCATGATGGCTGACCAATCACAACTTGCGGTATTTCTGCGTCATTGCTACGGCAACTGTCAAAAGTATATAATCAACATGTCAGGTGGCCCTTTCTCACCAGCCAGGGCAGTTTGTCGTGCAAAACACCCCTGGCTGGTCCACTATGCAAAGTGGGGGAGGGTGCAAATATTTGCTCCTATTTGAAGATGGTTAAACAATTTCTGGGAATCCCAGTATAATGCCCTATCTGCCCAATCGCACGAGCAGCTGAACACATTTGTGTGTTCTAATGTTTGCTTCTACATTCCAAACACTGCATTTGACAAGAGAAAGATGCTGCTGAAATAACCAACAAATGATCACATGACCACAGCCAGCCACACATGTTAAGGGGCGTTTCAATGGCTGAGCTTAAATTCTGAGTTTTGCAAAGTGGACAACTTCACAACTGAGGATGACGTACAATTTACATGTAATATTATATCTCAGTGTATTTACACACTCACTGCAGTATGTCTACACATTGTGCCAATGCGAACACACTTACCACAGTGTGTCTACAAGCAGTGGTGGTGACTACACACTTTCTGCAATGTATGTACACACTTTCTGCAGTGTTTTTTACACACTTATAGCAGTGTACACACAGCAGTGTGTGTTCACATACTACTGTGTGTCTACACACTTACTACAGTATGTCTACACATCTACTGCAGTGTGTCTACACATGGTGGTGTATGTACACGCAGTGATGTGTTAACACACTTACCGTGGTGTGTTGGCACTGGTGTCGGCATGGACACTGAAGTGAAGGCTGACAGAACAGTCTACTGCCCCATCACACAACTCAGTCTTATTCACCCACAGCCGAAAGTACACATCCTTAGTGTCACCGCCCTCCTCCAGGGGGAGCAGTGAGCTTTGATTGAGGACCTGCGAGAGAAGGCAAAAATAATAAACAGATAATTGATAACCAGGATGAGAACTTGTTCCATTTTCTATCATAACTACTTCTTCAGTTCACAGATTTACAGATAAACCCTCCAAATTCCAGAAACAGACATCAGATAAGATAACCCCAATGACAGAGTGGCAGCTACAGTCATGAAGAGATCCTCCTTATCACAAACTAAATTACCCCCAGGGGTAAAATTCTTAAACATCTCAATTAACGATCAAGTAAACAGTATAATGATTTATTGTAGCATAATTTAACTTACTTTGGAGCTTAATGTCGAAGATGAGTACGACGTTTCGATCCGTCAGCTACGGACCTACATCTACAAGGTCCGTAGCTGATGGATCGAAACGTTGTATTCATCTTTGTCATTAAGCTCCAAAGTAAGTTAAATTATACTACAATAAACCATTCTTGGAGCCCCTGAACAATATATTCGCTATAGTATGATTGTTACAAAAATACACAATCTTCATCTGCACCAACTGCACACATTTCCACTGAACATCTTTAACAAACATAAAACAAAAGTGGTATTTTGTCGATTAGTTAACGTTGTCAATAATTTGTTGTATCATGTTCCAATAAATAAATTTGCTACATTTTTGCATCATCGATGATGATAGTTTTGATAATAAAAAGGTTTTCGATTGAGTGAAATGTGGACAGTCACCAAGTGACCTAAGCCTGTCTCTGTTTTATGAAAGAAACAACAGGTAACGATTGACATTTCTCAAAACTGCCACGTTATAAAGCGATGAGAAACATCAGCCTTCAAATGAGATGGAATAACTTAACTGTATAAACACATCATGGACTGTTTCACTAGTTTCATGTGGTGATGATCTCAAATGTGTGCACACATTTTCAGCAAATAAGCTGCATGTTATCACATATCTTTGACAATGAGCGCGACTTGGGAGGGTGTTTAGAATACATCAAAAGGTGAAATAGAAGCAAAACAGCTGAATTTGGAATGACAACGCACTCGATCGTGTACTTGCGTGACCACGAACTTCAAATGCGATTTTCTCAATTTGAAGCTTTCAACCCCGGGCATGTTCAGTGTCAAATAACTTTGGCTATGCAGGAGCTAGCTCAATGTTTTTTGTACTGTTGGAAAGCTTAATAAAATTTCTTTCCAATGGTGTGACTAACTCTATTTTCTTATTTTTTTTACATGTGGTTCATTTCGTTAGAACAGGTCACGTATACATGTGACCTTTGATTGGTTTGGTAAAAACCAATCATCACTTATGAAAACCAAACTAATTCCTACCCAGAACTCACCTCAATCCCCCAAGAGCTCATCGGTGTCTGCGTTGCCATGGATACAGTGGTTGCTAGGGGTGATGTTTCCGCTTCACTACTTTCCGTCCACTGCATTGTCATGTGACCTGCTGCAGTAGTCGATTCTGTAAATACAGTGGCGGCCTCTGGTGTAGATGCGGACAAATCGCTGACAGGAACTGTCAAGTTGACCGGGGACACCATGTCACCACTCGTGGTGACACTGGAGGTGACAGTCGAGGTGACAGCTGATGACACCGACTCCGTAGTCAATGAAGAGGCTGGTGTAGGGATCAGTTCTAGGACAAACATCAACACTGTGAGACAACAGGACAGAGACTGAGTGAAGGACAGTTGGGACAGACTCAGACAGACAGGACAGAGAATGAGTGAAGGACACCTCACAATGGAGACAGTTGTGACAGACTCAGACAGACAGGACAGAGAATGAGTGAAGGACACCTCACAATGAATGTAGTTGGGACAAACTCAGACAGACAGGACAGAGAATGAGTGAAGGACACCTCACAATGAATGTAGTTGGGACAGACTCAGACAGACAGGACAGAGAATGAGTGAAGGACACCTCACAATGGAGACAGTTGTGACAGACTCAGACAGACAGGACAGAGAATGAGTGAAGGACACCTCACAATGAATGTAGTTGGGACAGACTCAGACAGACATGACAGAGAATGAGTGAAGGACACCTCACAATGGAGACAGTTGTGACAGACTCAGACAGACAGGACAGAGACTGAGTGAAGGACAACTCACAATGGAGACAGTTGTGACAGACTCAGACAGACAGGACAGAGAATGAGTGAAGGACACCTCACAATGGAGACAGTTGTGACAGACTCAGACAGACAGGACAGAGAATGAGTGAAGGACACCACACAATGGAGACAGTTGTGACAGACTCAGACAGACAGGACAGAGAATGAGTGAAGGACACCTCACAATGGAGACAGTTGTGACAGACTCAGACAGACAGGACAGAGAATGAGTGAAGGACACCTCACAATGGAGACAGTTGTGACAGACTCAGACAGACAGGACAGAGAATGAGTGAAGGACACCTCACAATGGAGACAGTTGTGACAGACTCAGACAGACAGGACAGAGAATGAGTGAAGGACACCACACAATGGAGACAGTTGTGAGAGACTCAGACAGACAGGACAGAGAATGAGTGAAGGACACCTCACAATGGAGACAGTTGTGACAGACTCAGACAGACAGGACAGAGAATGAGTGAAGGACACCTCACAATGGAGACAGTTGTGACAGACTCAGACAGACAGGACAGAGAATGAGTGAAGGACACCTCACAATGGAGACAGTTGTGACAGACTCAGACAGACCGGACAGAGAATGAGTGAAGGACACCTCACAATGGAGACAGTTGGGACAGACTCAGACAGACCGGACAGAGAATGAGTGAAGGACACCTCACAATGGAGACAGTTGGGACAGACAAAGGAGGAGGTGAGGTCTTGAGAGGGTTGGGTTAGGAATGACCGAGGGAGGAAGAGTAACACAATAGATCGACAGAGACGGTGACAAACAACTCAAGACTTGCGTCACTGTGTCACTGCGTCACTGCGTCACTCACTGGGTCGACACTGATGTGATGTTCTATCGAAGATGAGGTCAGGACACTTCCACTGCGTTGTCTTTAAGCGGAACAGTCTCGGACTCATCTGTGCCCGAGAACACAGCGGTTGTTTGTCGGTCCTTGGCAGAATGACGGAGAAACAGCGAGAGTTGGCGGCAGTGCTGGCGGCAGTGCTGGCAGAAGTGCACACAGCATCAAACACCTCAAAGTCATCCAGCATCGCCCGCACCAACCCTAAACACTGCAGCACTTTGCTCTCCGACGTGAACACATCAGTGCCTAGGTTGATGTATGTGTTCACCTCCACCTACAAACACATCATTGATCAGGTTGATGTATGTGTTCACCTCCACCTACAAACACATCATTGATCAGGTTGATGTATGTGTTCACCTCCACCTACAAACACATCATTGATCAGGTTGATGTATGTGTTCACCTCCACCTACAAACACATCATTGATTGGGTTGATGTATGTGTTCACCTCCACCTACAAACACATCATTGATCAGGTTGATGTATGTGTTCACCTCCACCTACAAACACATCATTGATAAGGTTGATGTATGTGTTCACCTCCACCTACAAACACATCATTGATCAGGTTGATGTATGTGTTCACCTCCACCTACAAACACATCATTGATTGGGTTGATGTATGTGTTCACCTCCACCTACAAACACATCATTGATCAGGTTGACGTATGTGTTCACATCCACCTACAAACACATCATTGATCAGGTTGATGTATGTGTTCCACCTACAAATACAATTGTAACAATGAATATTCAAAATTATAATTAATTTTGTTTGCAAAAATGTATGGGATTTTATACCCATTCTTAACAGTATTTTAACAAAATCCATTAAAACGTTGCATTAATTATATGTACTCCAAAGAACTGCAAAAAATGCAATCATTTTAACAATATAAAATGTTTTAACATTCAACTGAACACCAACATAATTTACCCATGACCTCAGTAACCTTTGTGAAATCAGCCAAAGCCTAAAGTGAATAGGCACAGCTGGGTGCAGCTTAGTAAAGTTTAGTACAGTTTAGTGCAGCTAAGTACAGGTAAGTACAGCAAATTGCAGTCTAGGACAGTTAAAGACACAAAGACTGATCGTACGTGTTGTGTATTAAAATTGGTTTATACTTTATACATTATAATTATAGAATATCCTGCCAGCCTAGATGTGTGCTGATTGCAACGCTGTCTTAATACACTTCAACCACAGTCTGTCTACAGGAACCTTTCAGGGCAAACATCATAAATGATTAGGTGTGTTATTAATGTGTCTTATACAATCCCTCAAAACTTGACCTTTGTCCATTTTATGCAGACCGGAGCTGGTCTGCATAAACCTTTTGACACCTACTAAATTTTACTTTCAAATCTCACCTGTTACTGTAGGTGATACAACTATAAATTTACCAGTATGAAAAATTACTTGTACCAAAATGAAATATTGCTTTATTTTTAGAGCACTGTTTTGAAGGTTGCATAGAGGAAAGACAAGCCACAGACAATCTCCCTCCTGATGTCACGGACAACAAGAGCAGAACAACATATCCTATTTATCATACTAGAGCAGTCAGCTTAAGCTGCATTTATGAGCATTTAATTATATATATATATATATATATATATATATATATATATTCCGGTTATGTGATTGTAGATAAAACTGATCAGTCTTTGTAGCATTAACCTGAACTAAGGCAATGTATTTGGCTACTGGTCCAGTCATGCACTGTGCTGTAGTCCACTAGCAGCAATCCTAGAAGCATTCCTAGAATAAATTCCTAGAACCCTTGTAGAGTTCATATCAACAGAGCTAACAACAACTACTGCTGTTACCGTCGCTGCGTCAGAAAACACACACAGTCTCTAGAAGTCTCACGAGACCCCTGCATACTAAGAGGCACATGGTGAAGGTCTCTAGGACCCACCGGAGAAAAGATAATAATATATCAAGTTTTATTACATAAAGGTATGTTCCAGTAAAATACTAACTATAGTGCAATATATCTACTTATCTATAACTGGTGATGTTCTCGCCCTACTTAACAGGGGAAGCATATGGTAAAAGTCTCTAGAAGTCTCACAAAGTCCCTGCATAAGAGAGGCCTTGTCATTGTACACATCCAACTGGTCACAATTAACACACCTTTTCAATGTACACATCAAACAGGTCACAATTAACACACCTTGTCATTGTACACACCCAACAGGTCACACTTAACACACCTTGGCATTGTACACATCCAACAGGTCACAATTAACACACCTTTTCATTGTACACATCCAGCAGGTCACAATTACCACACCTTGGCATTGTACACATCCAACAGGTCACAATTAACACACCTTTTCATTGTACACACCCAACAGGTCACACTTAACACATCTTGGCATTGTACACATCCAACAGGTCACAATTAACACACCTTTTCATTGTACACATCCAACAGGTCACAATTACCACACCTTGTCATTGTACACATCCAGCAGGTCACAATTACCACACCTAGTCACTGTACACATCCAGCAGGTCACAATTAACACACCTTGATGACCCAGTCAGCTACTTAAAGTGCAGAGGCAGTGACAGTGCAGATACAGCAACTTAAGCAGGCGGTGCTCAGACTACGATCTTTAATCACTGTTGAAATGACGAGATTTTGTGTGCAATTTAGGTGCAACTGCTGAGAAGCAATTCTTTGACACAGTGCTTGCGTCGTGCTCCAATAGCGACATGTCTCGCTGAATAGTGACACAAAACGCCATCTGTCCAGGTTTACCTCAGTTCATATTGACAGCTTAACATCGTTGATGAATTAATACTAGATTCCTCCCTATAACCAAATGAATCCCGTATTCATAGATGTTTAGACACAAGACATCAAGCTTTGAGTGGAGAGACTTTTAAAATTAAAGATTTACTTAAAAGAAAACAAAGGGGAAATAAGTGACACTGTGTGACACTGTGTGACACTGTGTGACACCGTGTGACACTGTGTGACACTGCCTGACACTGCCTGACACTGCGTGACATTGTGTGACACTGCCTGACACTGCGTGACATTGTGTGACACTGTGTGACACTGTGTGACACCGTGTGACATTGTGTGACACCGTGTGACACTGTGTGACATTGTGTGACCTGTGTGACACTGTGACATTGTGTCACTGTGTGACACTGTGTGACACTGTGTGACATTGTGACATTGTGTCACTGTGTGACACTGTGTGACCTGTGTGACACTGTGTGACACTGTGTGACACTGTGTGACACTGTGTGACACCGTGTGACATTATGTGACACTGGGGTGTCACATAAGGTCATGGTGGAGGAAAACACTCAAATAAACGTGAATCAGCCTCCGAGTGTCACTGCCTCAGGTGAATCTACTTTAGTAGAATCTTGCCAAGTAAGACACCAGCTAAATCTAGTTAAATCTGGTTAAAGCCCTGGACACAGGCAGTTAAGTGGAACTAGCAGCCAGAGTGTTAATTAGTTATGGCATTTTTATGGCAAACCTGTCAAGATTTCATGGTAAGAAGAATCGAAACAGTAAAAGGAATCCAAAGGCCAGAACCCAAAATAAGAAAAAACAATCAGCATACACTTGAATTTCGACAAGGTGACATTTTAATTTTCATTGCTTATACCCTATTTGGGTGGTACATGCAATTAAAATAACCAAATGATCCTTATTTTTACAATATTAAGTATCATTTAAAAAGACGGTGTCACAGAATATCAAATTATAAATCTGTATTCCCACCTTGCCTCCCCCCCACCTCCCCACCCCCTCCATCCCTCCCTCTCATTCAGTCTTCTCTCTGACCTCTCCCTCTCTCATACTTCTCTCTTTCTCTTCCCACCCCTCTGTCTCTCTCTCTCACTCTCTCTGTGTCTCTCACACTCTCTGTCTCTCTCGCACTCTCTCTGTCTCTCTCGCACTCTCTCTGTCTCTCTCGCACTCTCTCTCTGTCTCTCTCGCACTCTCTGTCTCTCTCGCACTCTCTCTGTCTCTCTCGCACTCTCTCTCTGTCTCTCTCTGTCTCTCTCGCACTGTCTCTGTCTCTCTCGCACTCTCTCTGTCTCTCTCGCACTCTCTCTGTCTCTCTCGCACTCTCTCTGTCTCTCTCGCACTCTCTCTGTCTCTCTCGCACTCTCTCTGTCTCTCTCGCACTCTCTGTCTCTCTCGCACTCTCTGTCTCTCTCGCAATCTCTGTCTCTCTCGCACTCTCTCTGTCTCTCTCGCACTCTCTCTGTCTCTCTCGCACTCTCGCACTCTCTCTCTGTCTCTCTCGCACTCTCTCTGTCTCTCTCCCACTCTCTCTGTCTCTCTCGCACTCTCTCTGTCTCTCTCGCACTCTCTCTGTCTCTCTCTGTCTCTCTCGCACTCTCTCTCTCTCTGTCTCTCTCGCACTCTCTCTCTCTGTCTCTCTCGCACTCTCTCTGTCTCTCTCGCACTCTCTCTGTCTCTCTCGCACTCTCTCTGTCTCTCTCTGTCTCTCTCTGTGTCTCTCTTGCACTCTCTCTGTCTCTCTTGCACTCTCTCTGTCTGTCTCTCTGTCTGTCTCTCTGTCTGTCTGTCTGTCTGTCTCTCTCCCTCCCCTATTCTCCCTCCCTCCCCAACCCTCTCCCCTGGCGAAAATTTACAAATTAACAACCACATTGCCTGTAAAATGCCATAACTAACCAACGTTGCAAGGTTGACACTGTTTAGAAGCGAAACAAACTGAACCGTGTCATGATAGTTACGAGTGGTGGGTCCACGAAGTGGGGACGACGACAGGGATCCCAGACTTCCCCCGCGGGGTAAAAGCGGTACATGCCTCTGATCTTGATCGCCCATTTACACCTGTCAGACGTCTGTGGAAAGCAAAGACGAGCTGAGCTGGTGGAACACAGTCTACGTCGACGTCGAGACGAGTCAAATGTTGGAATCAGTATATTTTATAGCACTTCTTGAATATACCTCTCCTGGGTGTTACATCGGTGTCTCAAGTTTAAAACGGTTAACAGTTTAAAGTAAAATAAATTGACAGTTGTCACCAACAGGCACTGACTGTGTCTGACGCCAACTGCTTCTCTCAGGCTTCAGTTCACTCCAGTTGGTGCCTGAGGTGGAGAGTCTGAACTCTGAACCAATGAGACTACTGTCCGTCCGTCCGTCCGTCCGTCCGTCCGTCCGTCCGTCCGTCCGTCCGTCCGTCCGTCCGTCCGTCCGTCCGTCCGTCCGTCCGTCCGTCCGTCCGTCCGTCCGATAAGTTACCAACTAGTTTCTCTGGCGATTAATCCACATACAATGTAGTTCCTGTCCGTGACGGATTTTCACATTTTCCTCAGAACTGACAAAACATGATTTGCCAGACTTCTCCAGAGGGTGACAGAGACACAATTTGTTGTACATGCTCGTACACACATGCACGCTCAAGCACTGCATGCAAGACATCTAACAGCACGCACACATGCTGCGCTGTCCATGCACCGGGGCTCCTAGTTCTTATTTTACGACTGCCCAGCAGGAGAAATGCTCACAAGTCAGAAAGAAGAAAAATGCGGGCGGGAAAATGAACATTAGAACAGAACCTGGTTAATGTTAGTCCTGAGGTGTTTTGTCATTGTAGACTAATTATTGTTTCGAACACTGTTAGTTTTGTTCACATGCGTTTTTCTTCTTCAAATAAACACAATTTCTGTAGTCCAGTTGCTACCAAAAGTGGTGTTTCATATTCTATTAATTAAATGTCAAGAGTTTTTAACAAATAAATGACCATATCTTGACATGCATGCATACATGTGAGTTCATAGCCATGCCGTCAAATCAAACAAACTTAACAAACATCATCAGCTACAGATTGAACACTTCTATCTTTTTTAACACCAAGCATCACTGCAAAGATCACAACTTATTTCTTAATTTACAGATCGATTTAATCCTCGCCTCAATTTAATCCCTACCCCCGTACCTTATTCCCGTAGATTCGGACGCGAGCCTTGATGTCCACCTTCACCGTGACGTGGAGGTTCTTGCATTTTTCGTTGAGCTTCTCCTGGGCCTGGACAAAGTTGCCCAGGAACCGTTGGGCGTAGAACTCCCCACAGCTGCTGGTGACAGGCGTCTCCTGGGACGTGTTGTACAACACCTCGTAGGTGAGCTTGAGCACAGCGCGCGGGTCCACGTCCTCTGGAAGCACAACAACAGCTGCAACAACATCCGCAACAACAGCCGCAACAACAGCTGCAACAACAGCTGCAACAACAGCTGCAACAACAGCTGCAATAACAGCTGCAACGACAGATGCAACAACAGCTGCAACAACAGCTGCAACGACAACTGTAACGACAACTGCAACAACAACTGCAACGACAACTGGAACTGCTGCAACCACTGCAGCAACAACAACAACTGCAACCTCTGCAAGAACCTCTGCAAGAACCTCTGCAACAACAACTGCAACAACCGCTGCAACCGCTGCAACAACCACTGCAACAACAGCTGCAACAACAGCTGCAACAACAGCTGCAACAACAACTGCAACAACAACTGGAACTGCTGCAACAACAACAACAACAACAACTGGAACCGCTGCAACAACAACTGGAACCGCTGCAACAACAACAACTGCAACCACTGCAACAACAACAACAACTGGAACCGCTGCAACAACAACAACAACTGGAACCGCTGCAACAACAACTGCAACCACTGCAACAACAACAACAACAACTGGAACAACTTATATAAAACAAAGTATTTATTAATTGTATGCCATTTGTATGTGACTCAAACACCAAGACACATTCCAGTTTGACAATCTTTTTCGGTCAAAATGGCAAATAAAGCCGAGTATGTGCGTGCGTGCGTGCGTGCGTGCGTGCGTGCGTGCGTGCGTGCGTGCGTGCGTGTCTCACAGTAGCAATAACAACTGAATCACAGTAATTCCCTCGTCTCTAACCATTAATTGCCAGTTTCTCTGGTCATCCATATGAGATGACCAGAAACACAGCCAAATTGTATAAATGCAGTGACAGGTCATTAGTAGTTTTAATCCAAATGGAATGACCTACTTCCACTCCACTCAGTCAGCCCAGTGCTCAGAATGCAGTTGACATCAATAATATGTATGATATTTCATTCTACAGTTGTTCAGAATATTAATTTTATGTGATGCTTGCTGTCTCCCTCCCTCTCCCTCCCTCCTCCCTCCTCCCCCTCCCCCTCCCCCTCCCCCTCCCCCTCCCCCTCCCCCTCCCCCTCCCCCTCCCCCTCCCCCTCCCCCTCCCCCTCCCCCTCCCCCTCCCTCCCCCATGTACAGTGTCCCCGACGGGTTCACTACTTACGCTTGAGAGGGTTGACAGGCAGGTGGTTGTTACAGAGGTCGCCCTGGCAGCAGTAGTAACACACCGGGGCTCCGTTACTGCCGGGACAGTTCCGGGCGTTTCCCCTCATGTCATTCTCACACGCCTGCAGCTGCTTGCACTGCTTCGAGATCTGTAGCTTTCTGTTGACATACCGCACCTCTGTCTGACACGAGTCCTGCAACAACAGTCATGTGACGTGAGTCTTACAACAACAGTCATGTGACACGAGTCCTGCAACAACAGTCATATGACGTAAGTCTTACAACAACAGTCATATGACGTAAGTCTTACAACAACAGTCATGTGACGTGAGTCCTACAACAACAGTCATGTGACATAAGTCCTGCAACAACAGTCACGTGACATAAATCCTGCAACAACAGTCATGTGACATGAGTCCTGCAACAACAGTCATGTGACATGAAATTTGCAACAACAGTCATGTGGCGCGAATCCTGCAACAACAGTCATGTGACATGAGTCATGCAACAACAATCACATGACATAAGTCCTGCAACAACAGTGACGTGACATGAGTCCTGCAACAACAGTCATGTGACACCAGTCCTGCAACAACAGTCACGTGACAATCCTGCAAAAACAGTTACGTAAGTGCTGATTCACATCCACAGCAAGAAGCTACAGGTTCATCCAGTGTCACAGTCAGTCACAGACGTCAGGACAGTTTTCAGGACACTCAGCTGGACTAACAGGAACGTAATTAACAGTAATGCCCCATGATAAATGCATCAATGAAATGTAATAAATGCATCAATGAAATGTGATAAATGCATCAATGAAATATGATAAATGCATCAATGAAATGAAGAACAAATATTTATATTTTACACACACACATATATTATATATATATATATATATATATATATATATATATATATATATATATATCTGTAAAAGATAAATAGTTGTTCTTCATTTTATTGATGCATCTAGACACACACACATATATATATACATATATATATATATATATATATATATATATATATATATATATATATATATGTATATATATATATATATATATATATATATAATATGGAAACCCTATGAAAGGAAAAGACCTAGAGGAAGGCCAGCAAGATGGTGGAGACAAACAAGACGACTATTGGAAGGGAGGGTACCACCTCGCAGAGAACACCGCAAGACAGGCAGATGTGGAAGCAGCATGATGAGGCCATTCCCCAACCACGGGGCACTATGGCTGCACAATGATGATGATGATGATGATGATGATGATATACATATATATATATATATATATATATATGTTTACATATATATATATATATATATATATATATATATGTGTATATATATATTATAATTATATATGCATACATTCGCTGTCAGCATAATACACGTACTTGGCTGTCAGCACAGTACACTTACTTGGCTGTCAGCACAGTACACTTACTTGGCTGTCAGCACAGTACACTTGCTTGGCTGTCAGCACAGTACACTTACTTGGCTGTCAGCACAGTACACTTACTTGGCTGTCAGCACAGTACACTTATTTGGCTGTCAGCACAGTATACTTACTTGGCTGTCAGCACAGTACACTTACTTGGCTGTCAGCACAGTATACTTACTTGGCTGTCAGTGCAGTACACTTACTTGGCTGTCAGCACAGTACACATACTTGGCTGTCAGCACAGTACACTTACTTGGCTGTCAGCACAGTACACATACTTGGCTGTCAGCGCAGTACACTTACTTGGCTGTCAGCACAGTACACATACTTGGCTGTCAGCACAGTACACATACTTGGCTGTCAGCACAGTACACTTACTTGGCTGTCGGTGCAGTACACTTACTTGGCTGTCAGCGCAGTACACTTACTTGGCTGTCAGCACAGTACACATACTTGGCTGTCAGCACAGTACACTTACTTGGCTGTCAGCATAGTACACTTACTTGGCTGTCAGCGCAGTACACTTACTTGGCTGTCAGTGCAGTACACTTACTTCGCTGTCAGCACAGTAGACTCACTTGGCTGTCAGTGCAGTACACTTACTTGGCTGTCAGCACAGTACACTCACTTGGCTGTCAGTGCAGTACACTTACTTGGCTGTCAGCACAGTACACTTACTTGGCTGTCAGCACAGTACACTTACTTGGCTGTCAGTGCAGTACACTTACTTGGCTGTCAGCACAGTAGACTCACTTGGCTGTCAGCGCAGTACACTTACTTGGCTGTCAGCACAGTACACTTACTTGGCTGTCAGTGCAGTACACTTACTTGGCTGTCAGCACAGTACACTTACTTGGCTGTCAGCACAGTACACTTACTTGGCTGTCAGTGCAGTACACTTACTTGGCTGTCAGCACAGTAGACTCACTTGGCTGTCAGCGCAGTACACTTACTTGGCTGTCAGCACAGTACACTCACTTGGCTGTCAGCACAGTACACTTACTTGGCTGTCAGTGCAGTACACATACTTGGCTGTCAGTGCAGTACACTTACTTCGTTGTCAGCGCAGAAATCCTTTTCTAGACCATTGCATGCTTTGTTGGTTTCCTTGTTATTGCAACTGTAACACTTCCTACTCGTGGACACTGCTGTAGTCAACCCTGCAACAAACACAGCACCAGCAGTCAACACCAGCGGTCAACACCAGCGGTTAACACCAGCGGTTAACACCAGCAGTCAACACCTGGAGTCAACACCAGTAGTCAACACCAGCAGTCAACACCAGCAGTCAACACCAGCAGTCAACACCAGCAGTCAACACCCGCATTCAACACCCACAGTCAACACCCGCATTCAACACCGGCAGTCAACACCGGCAGTCAGCACCAGCAGTCAACACCAGCAGTCAACACCCGCATTCAACACCCGTAGTCAACACCCGCAGTCAACACCAGCAGTCAACACCAGCAGTCAACACCAGCAGTCAACACCCTCGCATTCAACACCCACAGTCAACACCCGCATTCAACACCGGCAGTCAACACCGGCAGTCAGCACCAATAGTCAACACCCGCAGTCAACACCCGCAGTCAACACCCGCAGTCAACACCCGCAGTCAACACCAGCAGTCAACACCAACAGTCAACACCAACAGTCAACAGCCGCAATCAACACCCGCAGTCAACACCCGCAGTCAACACCCACATTCAACACCCGCAGTCAACACCAGCAGTCAACACCAACAGTCAATACCCGCAGTCAACACCAGCAATCAACACCAACAGTCAACACCAACAGTCAACACCCGCAGTCAACACCCGCAGTCAACACCAGCAGTCAACACCAGCAGTCAACACCAACAGTCAACACCCGCAGTCAACAGCCGCAGTCAACACCCGCAGACAACACCCGCAGTCAACACCAGCAGTCAACACCAGCAGTCAACACCAGCAGTCAACACCAGCAGTCAACACCCGCAGTCAACACCCACAGTCAACACTAGCAGTTAACACCAGCAGTTAACACCAGCAGTCAACACCAGCAGTCAACACCAGCAGTCAACACCAACAGTCAACACCAACAGTCAACACCCACAGTCAACACCCACAGTTAACACCAGCAGTTAACACTAGCAGTCAACACCCGCAGTCAACACCAGCAGTCAACACCAGTAGTCAACACCAGCAGTCAACACCCGCAGTCAACACCCGCAGTCAACACCAGCAGTCAACACCAGTAGTCAACACCAGCAGTCAACACCCGCAGTCAACACCAGCAGTCAACACCAGCAGTCAACACCAGCAGTCAACACCCGCAGTCAACACCAGCAGTCAACACCCGCAGTCAACACCAGCAGTCAACACCCGCAGTCAACACCAGCAGTCAACACCAGTAGTCAACACCAGCAGTCAACACCCGCAGTCAACAACAGACATGCACCTTTTTATTACACACTCTATTGGTACTTGACCATATACACTGGAATAAAGCTTTCTGTTCCGTACAGTGCTTAACCGTGAAACTAAATTCCTTTCTACTACACACAATACTTAACACTACGCGCTGATGCAAAAGAGATCTTTCTGTTAAGCACAGTACTTAATTAACAGTTAACACTGGGTACTTAGCAGGGTTCTATCCAGGATCTTGGCCAAGTGGGCTAGTGGCACTTCTAGACTGTAGAAAGGGACTATTTTGGACAATGAAGCACCAATGTACAACGTTCAGATTTCTATTACAAGCATAGGTTACCATAGCTTTATCTAGAGACCCGTCCACCCGTCATTTGGACAGGTAAAAACGAATATGGAAGGGTAGAAATATGGAGGACGGGTTGTGAATGGGCCAAAAAAATGAAGGAGCAAAAAAAAAAGGTCTTCCCAAACCATAGATATTGTTAGTTATGCGTTGAAAGTGAGTGTAAATAGTGTCAAATGTGTGTTTGTAGCCCATTTCAGGTCATCAGGCACAATTTGAAAGTTTATAAACTAGCTTAACAGTTAACATCAACGTGTCCACCAA